>JBBPMZ010000503.1:0-13072 GCA_038090575.1 Tylopilus cf. pernanus | reverse complement strand
GCAGACCTTTAATGACATGTTCTCAGACCTTCCTCCCCACGCGGCCTCCGAGTCCCCTGCACCCTTCAACTTTACCGGCATGGACCACATTTCGCCCCAGGACCTCTCGCTCACCTTGGACTGCATGACCGCATCTCAATTGGATCTCCAGTCCTCGAACGTGCTTGTTGGTGATGTAAACGCGTGGACTAACACTCCAACGGAGTTTTCCACCTCAGGGTCGTCGTCGACATACAGCGGATCTCCTGCCAGCTCAGACTTGGGCCTACCTGTCGTCGCGCCGCGCCCTCAGCATGTCCCTGCAGGGTTGACACTTGACATGTGGCAGGAGATTCCTCCCTCTTGTCATTCTGACGGCAAGGTTACTTCCGACCAGTTCCAAGGACTGTCAGTTGGTTTGATGACACAGCCGATGTCCGTCGCAGTCGCTGGTATGGATGTAGGCACCAATCACCAAATCCACGTCCAGGGATTTGACACGCTCTTCGATGGCGCATTTACTGGCATGCAATTTTGACGGAACCACGCCCTTGTTCAAAACGATCTACGACTACATGACAGTCGCACATGACACGATACCCCTCTCATACCACCCCACAGCAGATGCGCGCATGTAATTCTTTATTGACTGTATTCGCTAGAGTTACGTTTCCCCCTTGATTATGTTTTGCTGTCTTTTTGTGTGCATAACAGCTTGTATTTCTGACGTCCCTGCCGCTGGATTCATACATACTCCCTTGTAGCCTTACCATGCGCCTGATTCTTTATGACTGCCTGTAGCCTATATATACATACCCTTGATGGTGCATTTTCACGTCCGCGCGTGAATTGCGAGCAAGTGTGATCACATAATGCACAACGATAGTATGCTTTCAATACCCTTGGGCTCCCATACAACTACATTCGACTGCTTTGTTCGGCAGCTGTGGGGTTCCTGGTGAGTCGAGGCGTCGCTCATCGATTGATCCGGGTCGGACTTGGCTCTATCATATATCGAGCGGAGTCTGACAGCATGACGGTATGTACTTACATCAACGAAGCCTCGACCATCAGAACGCGTTTGGTTAGTAACCCTAAATATCCAATCACAACCTCTCAAGAGTCGTCAAACATTAACACAACCATAGCGTTATCCTATTCTTTGCAGATGCTGGTGCATAAATGGCATCGAGCAGCCGAGCAGTGGCGTGCTCAGGATACTTAAGCCACTCGTCGCAGTCTCATCGGCCATTCTAACGTCTTATGATTGGGGCTACTCTCCTTACCCAAATCGTGGCCTTGGCAAGTACGGTCGGTTCGCTCTTCGGAGGTGATACCCAGACCTTGCTCTCTGGCCATCCATCGTTCGCCGAGACATGTCAGGCCATCGCTGCCTCCATCTCCTCGGCGTCCAATGTCTACTATCCTGGTTCGTCGTCGCACCTTCAATTCAAACATATGGCTTACATCGTGGTGCTGTAGACTCGCCAAAGTATCTCGAAGATATCCTCCATTGGACGGCGTTGAGCTCGCAACGTGCAGCCTGTTCGTTGGAACCCGGTACGCCGGAGGACATTGGCATCGCGGTAGGCCTTCCAAGCTGGTGTCCGTGCTGCCGCTCACCTACCTGCATTTAGTTGCACATCCTGGGGCAGACCCGAACCCCATTCGCAGTGCGTATCACGTGTCATGCACGCGAAGCTATCCTCACAATTTGTTTTTTTTTTTTGCAGGTCAAAAGTGGTGGTCATGCCACTAACCCCGGGTTTTCGTCCACCGAGGGCGTACAAATCGCCATGACGAGGTTCGACCAGGTCGTGTACGATCCCAAGACCCAGACGGTGACCGTAGATGCTGGTGTGACCTGGGATGCTGTTTACGCTGCCCTTGAGCCGTATGGCGTGAACGTGGCAAGTGGACGAATCACTGGTGTGGGCGTCGCTGGGTTTACGCTTGGCGGGGGTGTGTCGGCACTAGCGTGTGTACTCGACAGAGGTGCTGACTCGCTCATTATTAGGTTACTCTTGGCGCACAAACCAATATGGGTTGACTATCGACAACGTACTTGCGTATGAACTCGTGATGCCTAGTGGTCGACGTGACGGAGACATCGAGTCCTGACCTATTCTTTGCTCTCAAAGTGTGTGCTTTTCCAACTCATCGACTTTGTTTTATTGAGTTATTTTGTAGGGTGGAATGAACAACTATGTACGTGAGGACGTCGGGCCGTCAGTCAATTTCTGATTGCTGTTCAGGGCATCGTGACCAAGTTTATATTCAAAACCTTCTCGCAGACCAAAGTCTGGGTATGTTTTGTCCCATTTCCAGTTTCATCTGAATGCTTTTAACATGGACCTTAAGGGGGGTGTGATTGGTTACTCCGAAGATGTCCTCGACCAATTCGTCGCAGCGACAGCGAATTTCGCGGCGAACAATACCGATCCTAGGGCTGGGATAATTGCGATATACAGGACTTCCCGCGATGGGGTAGGTCCTCTAGTCGTCACACGTTGACCATCAAGTTTAGCATGTTTGGCTCTCCCATAGTTTGGGACTTTCCTGAATATTTTTTATGATGGACCAACGCCTCCTGCTGGTATCTTCGATGAGTTCCTGGCCATTCCTTGGTTCCGGAAAAATGTGTCGACGCGCTCGTTCCTTGACTTTATGAAGTCCTTGCCTACGCACGCCTACCCCCCACGGTGAGTATGTGTTTTTACTTGGATTTGTGCACGCATCCTGATGGCATCAACAGGTTCGTTTTCAACACGGTTTCCGTGACAGGTTATCCAGTTGACTTTATCCAATCAATGATCAATGAGACCTACGTAAGCAAAGCCTTGCTGTTCTCCCAGACATATATTGACACGCATCTAGTATTGGGCAGCCCAGCTCCCCGAGGACATGGAAAGTGTGTCCTACGACATCCAACCTTTCCTCCCCTCGCTCTTTGACTACAACACGTCGCCGACCGCATACCCGCCATCCCGTGCCCAAGCCCTGTACCCGTTCAACTTTCACTTTTCGTGGCGCGAGCCGAGCTCGGATCAAGCAGTGTACGAGGCGATGCGGGTGACGGCCAAGACGCTCGGGGCGACCGAGCAAGCGAGTACCGTGGTCTATCCCAACTATGGCCTTTTCAGTACACCGGTGGATCATCTGTATGGCGAACATTTACCGAGATTGAGGGCGATCAAGGCGGTGGTTGACCCGGAGAACGTGATGGGACTGACGGGCGGTTTCAAAATCTGATGTTACATGAATGTTGTAGATTCTGGTGTGTACTTTGGTTTGTATCAGACGAGGTGTTTCTTGTATGGTCAATGATCATGTTGATCTTTTTCGTATGAATGCCACTCAGTTCGGGTTCTCATCTGGACTAGTTCCTACTTCTGGGTTCGATCTATTTTCACTGTCCATGCTTACTCTTCGACTCATGCTCTACTTGTCGTTTAGACTGTGTCAGCCTTTTTGCACCTGCCGACGCCTCATCCCGTGACTTGCGTCTTCCTCCACGACTCAGTTTCATTCCGAGTCGTCTGGCTTCATGGAAGCCATACTTGCCCACTTACTATATCTTACGATCTCAGGTGCATCCTGTAGCTTCTGCCAGAAAGAAAACGACAGAGCTACCGCTGATACATAGTGTAGTGAGGTTCAGAATGCCCTTCTTTTCTTCCCGCTTTAATGCGCCTAACTGTTCAGATATCCAATTCTTCGGCTCGATCGAGATACGTGAGTGATTTCGTTTGCGATCATGATTCAACGCGGTCCCAGGGCTTGCTGGGTCGAGGTTTCCAGAGATTGTAGTAAACGTCTGCTTCCTGCCAGTCGTCGCCCAATTTCCAGCCCCCCAGAAGCAGCTCGAGACTTTATGAATCACACCTTGATTCAAGTACAACACTTTCACATGCCGTCGCTTATACAAGCACTCCCATCACCGTGGAGAAGTACATCATCATACTTGAACCAGTCACAGTGGTGTCAGGTGTCACGGGGTATCGCGTACACCCGAAAGGCCACCATGCACAACGTTATTCTGAGAAGGCACTGTTCGCGTCTTAGCGCTCAGACCTCGGCTTGTCGTCGGGCCATGCCCTCAGCATGGTCCTGCAGGCCCGATTGACGCCTGACGTGGCAGGAGATTGCTCCCTCTTGCTATTCTGACGGTAAGGTTACTTCCGACCAGTTCCAAGGACTGTTAGTCGGTCTAATCGCACAGCCGCCGGCTGTCGCAGTCGCTGGTGTGGATGTGGGCACCGATCACCAAACTCATGCCCTAGGATTTGACACGTTCCTCGATGCGCGTTTACTGTAATGCAATGTTGACAGAACCATTCTTGTTCAAAATGATCTACGACTATGTGCCAGTGACGGTTGCACGTGACGCGATACCCCTCTCATACCGCGCATATGATTCTTTATTGGTTGTATTCACTAGAGGTTACGTTCCCCACTAGATTATGTTTTGTTGTCTTCTTTGTGTGCACAATAACTTGTATTCTTGATGTCCTTGCTGCTGGATTCATACATACTCCTCTTATAGCCTCACTATGCACCCGATTTTTTATGACTGGTGTGCCAGTGCCTATATACGCGTACCTTTGATGGAGTTTGTTCATGCTCGCGCATGAATTGTGAGCAACTTGAAGCGCCGCGATATAATGCATAATGGCATTATACTCTGAACACCCTTTGGACCAAATGGCCTCCATGCAACTACAGGTAGAATGTCAGCCGATTTCCTCGGCAGCCGTGGCGTTCCCGCGAAGTTTCGCTCGAGACATCGCTCATCGATTGATCCTCCGCTGGGTCCGAGTCGGACTTGTCTCTACATCGGATCGTGCGCATCAAGCGGAATCTGACAGCATGACGGTATATGGTAAATGGCACCCGAGCTGCGGCGCGCTGAGGATACTTAAGCCGCTCAAAGAACCCGTCCGCAGTTTGATCACTCTCGCTTCTTATGATTGGGGCTACTCTCCTCACCGAAATCTTGACCTTGGCAAGTGCGGTCGGCTCGCTCTTCGGAAGTGATACCCAGACACAGCTCTCTGGCCGTCCATCGTTTCCCGAGATATGTCAAGACATCGCTGCCTCCATCTCCTCGGCGTCTAACGTCTACTATCCTGGTTCGTTGTCGCACCTTCAATTCGAACACATAGCTTACATCGTGGTGCTGTAGACTCGCCAAAGTATCTCGAGGATATCTTCCATTGGACCTCGTCGAGCTCCCAACGTGCGGCGTGTTCGTTGGAGCCCGGTAAACCGGAGGACATTGGCATCGCAGTAAGCCTTCCGTGCTGCTGCTGTGCTGCCGCTCACGCGTCTGCGTCTAGTTGCGCATCCTGGGTCGCACCCGAACGCCATTCGCGGTGCGTATCGCGTGTGTCATGCGCGCGAAGCAGTCCTCACAACCGTCTTTTTCAGGTCAAAGGTGGTGGCCATGCTACTAACCCTGGGTTTTCGTCTACCGAGGGCGTACAGATCGCCATGACGAGGTTCGACCAGGTCGTGTACGATCCCAAGACCCAGACGGCGACCATAGGTGCTGGTCTGACATGGGATGCTGTTTACGCCGCCCTTGAACTATATGGCGTGAACGTGGCAGGTGGACGAATCGCTGGTGTGGGCGTCGCTGGGTATACGCTTGGCGGGGGTGTGTTCAGCATTAGCGTATGTACTCGGTGGGCATGCTGACTCACCCATTAGGTTACTCTTGGCACACAAACCAATATGGATTGACTATCGACAGCGTACTTGCGTATGAGTTGGTGATGCCCAATGGAACGGTGGTCGACGTGACGGAGACATCGAGTCCTGGCCTGTTTTTTGCTCTTAAAGTGCGTATTTCTCCGACTTATCAAGTTTACTTTGTTGAATTATTTTGTAGGGTGGAATGAATAATTATGTACGTGAGGATGTCGGGTTCTCAGTCAGCTTCTGATTACTATTCAGGGCGTTGTGACCAGGTTTACATTCAAAACGTTCTCGCAGACCAAAGTTTGGGTATGCCTAGTTCCGTTTCGGTTTTATCTGAATGCTTTTGACATGGACCTCAAGGGAGGTCTGATTAACTACTCGGAAGATGTCCTGGACCAATTCGTTGCAGCGACAGCTAATTTCGCGGCGAACAATACCGATCCCAGGGCTGGGATAATTGCATTATACAGGACTTTCCGTGGTCGGGTAGGTTCTCTAGTCGTCACATGTTGATCATCAAGTTTAGCATGTTCGTCCCTCCCTAGCTTGAGATTGCCCTGAACATTTTTTATGATGCACCAACACCTCCTGCTGGCGTTTTCGACGAGTTCCTGGCCATTCCTTGGTCTAGGCGAGATGTGTCGACGCGCTCGTTCCTTGATTTTGTGAAGTCCTTACTTTCCTCTACCCACCCTCGACGGTGAGTATATGTTTCTACTTGGGTTTGCGCACGCGTCCCGATAGCGTCGATAGATTCGTTTTCAACACGTTTGCTGTGGCGAGTTATCCAGTTGACTTCATCCAATCGATGATTAACGAGACCCATGTGAGCAAAGCCATATGTTGTTCTCCCAGATACATATATTGACGTATGTCTAGTATTGGACAGCCCGCCTCCCTGAGGACGTGGGCAGTGTGTCCTACGATGTCCAACCCTTCCTCCCCTCGCTCTTTGACCATAATACGTCCCCGACCGCATACCCACCATCCCGTGCCCAAGCCCTGTACCCATTCAACTTTCACTTTTTCTGGAGCGAGCCGAGTTCGGATCAAGCGGTATATGAGGCGGCGCGGATGACGGCCAAGACGCTCGGGGCGTTTGCTGAACAAAATGACCAAGGGAGCACCGTGGTCTATCCCAATTATGGGATTTTCGACACGCCAATAGACCATCTGTATGGCGAGCATGTGCCAAGATTGCAGGCGATCAAGGCGGCGGTTGACCCGGAGAACGTGATGGGACTGGCGGGCGGTTTCAAAATCTAATGTCGGGTTGATGTTACGGATTCTAGGGTGTGTACCTTGGTTTGGATCAGATAAGGTGTTTATTTTGTGTTGCCGCATGATCGTCTTGATCTTTTTGGTTGATTCTGGTCTTACCTGTGCTGCATGCATTGTTGATGCTGCGACCCGCTCGGATCCCTTGATCAGGAAACGTATTCCCTATGCTTGTCATGGTGTCTTCAGCTGGCTTTCAATCAACACGTTTCCTATCCCGGACCCCCGACTGCGCGTTGAATTGCTCGCGCCAGCACTTGGGACCCCTGAGGTAAGTGTCATAGAAACGACGTGAATGGTAATAGACACGAACCACTATTCGCGGATGCGATTGGAGAACACTTCTTTGCAATTTGTCTCCCATTGAAGAGAAAGGGACCGGATCTCATGACTGCAATCGACTTCAAGTATCGTGATCATGTGAATGCGAACAAGGCTTGCGAGTACCTGGGCTCGTTCATTCCATTCCTCATCGTCAACATAGGCATCCTGATCATGCACAATGAAATCTCACACAAAAACCTTTTTTGTTAGTCTTTCAGCGGAGACCACACTATGAATGTCTCATTTCCATTCGCCGGACATGCGAGAACGCACAGTGTGGGGTACATACAAGACATTGGGTGAACATGGAACTCGCATGGCCGTTGATATCCCCTTCGTCTGTCCCTGTCGCAAGGGAAGACTCTGCGAGCAGTGTACGTCTCTGAGCTCCGGCAAAGGGTTACTTGTTGATATGTGGATGTTGTTCAGCGCTCGACATAGCACACCAATTATTGATCTCGTTTTCGTACCAGGAATCTGCGTTGTTGGATCAGGAATATCTAATTGGGGTTGAGATCACGAGTTCAGACGATCGTGCGCTGGACGTGGTCGTTAATGTGTTGTCGCAGTCGACTGGTGGTCGAGACAGGTGGGTGGCATGACCGTGTCCGCGATCTGATTGCTGACTGCATACAGTGCAATCCATGACGTTTGATGGGCAGCAATCATCGGGATGATCGAGGGCATTCAGTTTGGGACGGTACAGCCGGGGGTATCCGCCACGGAGACGATGGTGTTGCTAAGCAGGTACCGGGACTGGACGATCGACGTGTCCGTCCAGTTGAGTGCGACTGATCGGCGGTGGCTCCCCTCGGTGGGTGGTGAGGACGGGGTGGCGAACCACGACACTGAGGACGTTATTGGTCTCGACAATGTCAGTGCGTTTGTAGATTGGGAGGTGGTAACGGTCGCAGAGTGCACAGCGGCGTGTGGGGGTACTACAGCGGCATTGGAAGCAGGCATGGATGTGTTTCTTGGCGGTGGGTGATGTACTGATGGTAGAAATGCCGAGACTGAAGGTTGGGCCTGCAAAGTGTCTCGCTGAGGGACTAGTTCTCGGACGTCTGGCAGGTTGCATTTAGTTGGAACGAAGACGAGACGGTCGTTCGGACCAGGTCAGCAGTACTTTGTTTATTCCTTTACGACGAGTACGGTAACACGACAGTCTAGCATTCTATCTGGAGGACAACACTTCTTTCGTCGGCACACATTCCACTACCAAAAGGCATCCTGCTACGCAACACGGTCATTGCACTGCTCGGTGTTCCTGCGACAGCCAAAATCTCGCCCATCCCAATGTCCTCGGGAGTGCAAAACCTGGACGCGAATTTCTGCGGTGGTTGGTGTGTCATTGAACCCACGGCCTTCGGACGGGTAGCGGTGGGGGTGCGGAGCGGATAGCTACCGTTGGTGTTTCCGCGTGGGGAGGAGCAGATGGGGTAGCATATCGTACCGGTCGAGCCAGGTCGATCATCGATAGGAGAGTCGCTGATGTGCGGTAGTGTTTGAGGTTGCACTGTGGGAAGTAAAATCACTTATTAAAAGTGACCAAGTCCATAGCCGCAAGGAAATCAGTGTCTTCGTCGTTGATCATGTGGTCACGTTGGAAACCGGCCGTGGCCAACGGCGGGCACAAAAGAACAGGACCACGCTCTATACGGGGAACTACGAGGTACGGGACGAAAGGCTACTAGTACTACTGTATCTCTACGAGGATCGGCGGTAGATATACGGCGGTACACGTGACTGTATGCCAGTGGGCTTACACACGTCTTTTCATTGGACTGCTACTAGTCAGACTTGTGATCAGAGTACAGATTTGTAAGATTGTAACATCAGGACTGGTTTTTTTAAACTCAGATTGTTAGGTCTGGTAATACAAATGGTTCATAGTATTTTAATGTCTAGTCTGGAAGATCCACTTGTCAGCATCATAGATTACATCTATAGAATGATCATTGATTAGAGAGTGTAAAGATTTCAAGTAAATTTCTAAAACTCTTAAATAATCATCCAATTAAAGACTTTGTATAAAGTTCATACTACTTTGATGACTTGTCTTCTGATGGGGAATCAATATATCTTTGAAGACTATAAGCTAACTTCTATACAACTCTATAGTTAGAATATTCTTACTATTGTACTGATACATACATGTTTGAACTTTGAATAAAGTGCAAGTATAGAGAGATAACCATATGCACATGAAATTCTACTACTAAGTCCCTCATGTTGTGACTCTTACTACAATCATTTCCTTATTTGTGTAACCTTGTCAGAAGTAATGAGGAACACTAACAGTGTTTAGAATACAAGTGAGTATATTAATATATTGTGAGTGAGAGAAAGGGGAAAGAAAATATGAGGATACAGTTTGTATTGTATACTATACATATATGTGTGTTATTGTTAGCATGGAGTGTAGTGATGTAGCTTGATGAACTGAAAAGAAATAGAATACACTACTAGGAGAGACATAGTACAGCTTACATTTTAACTCAAATAGACAAGTAACTTAAAACTACAACAATATAAGAATGACATGACAAGTTCAGAGAATAATACTTTTCATTCTCAATATCTCTTCAGGATGATCACATTTTGTCTTTCTTCAAATATCTCTTCTTTGTTCATTAATGACTATATAACTTTAAACTTTATACTGCATGTTGCAACTACTACATTACTGAGTCAGTACAATTCTAGTTCAGATAGAATACACTCTGTGTTTACCCCTAGAGTCTTAAAATTGACAACCACTTTAATAAAACATTGATAGTCATAATGATAGATAGTTACAGGCAGTGATGCATAGAATGTGATAGATCTGAGATTCAAGGAAATGTTGCTTGGCAAACAAAAGACCAGTTTGCTAATATGTACTATAGATACACAGACATTTTGTAGTGTACTACAAGTTAAGCATAGACAAACATGATGACTTAGTATGACAATGATATATGTTGAAACTTGAAGGTCACATATTATGTATCAACTAGACAGATAACACAATATTGTAGTTTACCTTATTCTAAGTATTGTAGCACTGTTGTCTAGTGATAAACTATGTTGAGCTACATTGACTACAGGAAGTGATAAATTACTGACCAAGTACCCTTCTCTGACTGCCCATAGTTGATGAATTATAAATGAAGAGCTGCATTTTCATGGTGGTCCCCATATGGTACTATAGTGACAACATCATACTGTACTATATATACAGGTAACTATAGACTCCAAGCTTTTTTCCTAATACTAGTGCCTTCTCTTATTACTTTATAGCTCATGGGGCACAAGGAACAAACTCTCCACAATATCAGAATGTACTATTTGATGTTTTACAATCATGAAGGGTTTGCAACCATGGTTGTACCCCTTTTCTCAATCTACTATTTCTAGCCATTGGTATCGTACTCAGAAAAGATTCACTACCTCCTCTATGATTATGATACTTGAAGTATCGGACCTTACAAACCAGACATCTCATGTGCATCATAGTGCATATTCTATCTACTAGGCATTTTGAGATCTTACTTATATTATAATGACCATTCCTTCTCAAATAAATAGTTCTCTAAGATTATTACACTCAGTTGACCTCTATCTATCCATTTCACCTGAAAGTTGCTAGAGTTGCTAGGACAGCCAAGATTTGATAGTGACCAAGCCATTCCATATGTGCTCAGCCAATGTATTTAACACTGTTATAGATCAACCTCTAAGCAAATCCTATAATACTAGTTCTTTGAAAGTTAGTATAAAAGTAATTGGTTACTATTTAATACTTCCTAAAGTAGACATATATCTACCTGTATCAGGAGATTGAAGTAGTTGAGCAAGCTTCAAACTGTTCAAGCCATCAAAGCTGTTCTGTCACTGTGTCAGTGAAATGTTGTGTAGATGGTTGGAAAAGAGAATATGAAGAGAGTACCAATAGCCATGTGAGTTCCCCTGTATGTCTCTTCATAATATGTATGCATTTCCAGCTGGCACTTATTCAAGTTTTAGCATACATTAGACTGGTTCAAACAAGTATATGAGGATCATACCATTCTTTGTAGGAACTGAACAAACACGCTCTTCTGTGAGAAGACAAGAGATCCCTTAGACCCTCTTCAAATTCAACAGTGCTAAGATCATAACTACATATCACAAGGAATTATCACTATTGATATATATCCATCAATACAAGAACTCACTCTCAATAAGAGTATTACTCTTATTAGCCCATATGGTCTTTTAAGAGGATCACTGAGAGGCTATCTATTATCAAAGTGTTTATATAGATATGTAGATATCTCAGTCTGGTGCTATGAATTTTGACCAACCACATGACTTGGACTATACCACAATCATGTATATATGCTACTACATGTGACATGTAGACAAGGTGGACATCTAGGATATATGATGAACTTAGAGTATGGCCATTCAAACAGATAGTCACACTAGTATCATAGCTGAGCCATCCCTGATAGAATCTTGCAAGATTACATAGTTACTATTGGGTCATTTTACAGGGAATACTATAGTGCCATTTTTTATGGTTATGTAATTAACATTAAAGTGTACATTAACATTGCAAGATACTATTATAATATATTTTGCAAGATAATCTGTTTGGCCTGCTTATATAATTATCTAAGTGGTAGCATTACCAGAATTAATTAATTAATGATGTGACCAGAACTTGAAGCAGCCACTACTCTCATAACAGATCTAGATTTGAAATATAATGTTTTTGTGTCTTTCTTCTTTATTCCATATCCCTTGGTTAAGGAACACACATACCAGTAAAAAAATACTATGTATTGCATATTCTATCATTCTCATTGCTTATATAATGTGTTTTGATGTCTAAAGCAGTAGTAGAATAAAAAAAGAAAAACATATTCACATTTTTTATATCTATAAAATACTTTCTATAGGCCAGACACCAAAAAATGCCACAAAGTATGGCAGAATACCAGTAAGTCTTTATAACTATGCGGATTGTAAATTACCTATTATTTGCATTCTTGACAACTGGTCTAAATAGAGCATTACTAGAATATTCAAAACATATGAGTAAGTATTCTTCATGTTTGAATTAATGGCCAGAATATTTTCAAGTATGATGTCCATGCTCAAATGTTTTGTTTATCAAATCTGATAGGAGATTTATACAGTATTCATTTAGAAACAGAGATATGACATTGACAGTAAGAATATATTTTTATATTCTAGTTGTATAGTATGCAGCCTATACTATGCCTTATAATAGTTACATGTGTGTTGTGAAAGCTACAATAGTATATTAAGGTCTCCTAAGTTTCTAATATATCTCCCATCCTTCTAGAATGCTCATTTGACACCCCACAGCTTCACTTCTTTGAAAAGAGACCTCAGACTATATTAAAATATGATTGAGAAGATATATTAACATCCTATATAGGTATCCTGATGACATATGTAATATATTGTTTTATATATCTGTATTATAAGAAATGTAGACAAAACATTAGAAGAGATAAAGATACCTCTATAGACATGAGGACATGTAAAAACACAAGCTAATATGTTCTAATGAAATTGGAATACTTGTTCCATATACATAGCAGAGACACTCATCTACCTTCTAGAAGTGAAAATAGAGACATCTAGAGATTATACTATCATGATAACATTGCCAGTACATTCCCAAGCTAGTTGCACTGTTGATATGTTATACACATATATTTATGGTAATTTATCATACTGGTCTCAAGGGTAATTGTCCAGTATGTCAAAAATGTGAATATATTTTTCA
>JBBPMZ010000502.1:0-13087 GCA_038090575.1 Tylopilus cf. pernanus | reverse complement strand
TAGAAGAAAGATCGAAATTCAGCCCATCACCGTACGTCCCGCTTCCGTTGATTACAGCCGCGACTATTCTCGCTCCTCCACCCCCCGTCTCCAATTTTACCTATCCCTCTCCCTGTTCCATCTTTGCCCTGCGTTCGCTAACTCCTCTTATACATAGCACGAGCGTAATCGTTCTGTCACTTTTTTAAAGGTAGCGTCGTGGCTATTTTTGTTAGCCTCAGGCTTGGCACTCATATTATTATCTTCCCCTTGTCAACCATAGCGCAAGAACGGTCTCTTCAAGAAGGCATACGAGCTCGGTGTTCTTTGTTCAGTAGATGTCGCCGTTATCATATTCGGTGCGCACATTCTCTTACTCGTCGCCTCACATCGTCTGATCTCGCACAGAGGAACGTGCTGGTCATCATTTGAAACTCTACCAATACTGCTCCGGTGACATTCACGATATCGTGCAACGCCATATCAGAGTATGTCATCCTGCGCTTCTCGAATGCGTCGACTTATCCAAAACCCATAGTATGATGGTGAAAAGGACACCCGCACTCCTCACGACTTTGCCAACAACGCAAACACCAAGCTCGACGACGTCGGTGATGGCGACGATGATGAAGCAGACGACGATGACCCCGATTCTAATCCGCGTGGTGGGAACAAAAAACGCATGGATCCTAAACTGAAGCAAGAGTATGGGACCAACGGCAAACTCGTTTCTGCTCCAGGAACAGATTTGAGCCTGGGTGTTGATGTTTGTGTCGATGCCTTGCATACTCGTCGAACACTTACCCCACTCCAGATGAACGACTACCCACTTCACCGGCCAATGACCATTCCTCAGCCACCTATGCCACTTCATCATTCGACACAACTGCCGTTGGCAAACGGTGGCTCTGCGATTCCTATCTCAACGGAACGTCATTCCTCTTCTGGTCGGTTACTCCCTATCAGCGATCAACTTATCTCTCAAAAGAACCGTCTAGCCCCTAGTGTCAGCGCAGGTAGTAACCCGAAACTCACTCCTGACGACACCTTGTATAATGGATATCTCCCCTCTCCCACCTCTGCGCACACGCCGAACCACTACCGGCAAAATGGCCAACTTCCCTACAGCTACCTCGGCTCCGCCCCTAGTCAACAGCAGCCGTTTCTTCCCTCGGCATCCTTTGACTTCCCATCATCTTCAAGAGGGCATCCGATACCGCGAAGTTCCACATACAATGCACGTTCGTCAACAGCATACCCTCAACATCAGGATCCCCAGTTACAAGGAATTTACCATACGCTAATGCGACATAATGTACCGCCTGGCCAAACACCAAATGGCTCCAACTCACGCTCTCAGCAATCCCCCGACTTGCTTTCAGCTTTTTTGGAGAACGGTGATGACCATCGTCCGCCGCCACAGCAACCGTCGCAATTCGCTCCAATAGACTGGCCTTCACATGCACCGTCCCAACAACAAGCACCGCCGCCACCGCAGCAGGAATCAGGTGCATAAACTAACATCCGTTTCGCATCGCACGCCATTGATTCCTTTCCAGGACAACCTGGGGACACGAGTTGGCTTGATTTCCTATCCCAGAGTGCGCCGCAACCCGGTGCGCAACAGCTCCACATGGGTCTCCCGCCTACAAACGGGAGAGATGTACTATCGTGGGAGCGGGATGGAGACATGGGTCACTACACACCTTCAGAGCGTGGTGGTGGAAACATCGATAAGAGTATGATGAATGGTACCGGGCTCATATCACCCCCATCACGCAAGCGACCCCGCGCGGATTCGACCACGAATGACAGCCGACGACCCTCACCAAATGCACGACTTAAAGTTGGCATTATGCAAGACTCACTAGATTTGGGTGATGCCCGAGGAGCCAGCATAAAGGAGGAGTAATATCATTGAACCTGCATGTCTGTTTCCCTTCTCTCGTCACTTTCTGTCCTCGTTGACCGTGTTCACGTCTCCCTGGACTATCGACGATTATAGCCATATTTTGATTCCTTGTTTCACCCTTCCGTCGGGAGAGGACTAGAACAGACTCGGAGGTGCTCTTGCTGTCGTTATCATGATCAAATGTTGTTTATGCTATCAAAAAGCTGCCATGTACCAGTAGGAGTTCAAGGACACTTTTTTGTTATCCTATTCGCAAATCAGACGACTTTATTTCAATCTCTCCACGGGTTCGAGTGAAGATGATTATGAAGGTACATGTGTCCAAACTACGGTCCTCAGACTAGGTGTCGCCTGCGGTCTGCACGGTCATGTCCGGCGGTTTGAGACTGACAGAAATTACTTCTCCGTAAAGATTCGTCTGTTCAGATACTAGTCTAGCGATCGAGGGTTGAGGGGCTTCGGGGGAAAGACGTTTGTTTCATCAGCGCCTTTGTGGCACGGAGTCATGAGTCTAGACTTCGTGTCATCCTTAAGTCACCCTTGGTGATGTTATAGCTTAGAATCCTGATGGTGATAACACCGGTACTACTCCTCCAACAGCAGGTCCTTGCTACAAATCATCGTGGGATACGTTTCGAAATTCGTTTGCGTTCAACGAGCACAATCAACAAACTCGAGACTCGTTTATTCGCTTCACTCCTCGTTCGGGTTTCGAAACAGAAGTCCATAAAAGAAAAGCGCATTAGCCCCATGGCATTAGAAAGAAATAAGAACCGGGGACGCGCACAAGTTCCGCCGATCAAAACTAGTGAGTCAGACTCGGAAGGCTCAAACGCAAAACCCACATATGTGGACTTCGTTCAAGTTATAGTTGCCGGTCAATTATCAGGTTTACGCAATCAGAACGTGAGCATGATTGGTAACCATAATCATATGAAATTGTCGCGGCGTTCGAGCGGCCAGTGTTGTTGGTGGTGTACAATGTTCCTTCCATTTCCGATTTCCTATGGGGTTTCTTCCGGATCTCGTCGACGAACGGAAGGCTGGACGGCGGCCTGGTCTGATTATGTAGGAGTTTCACAGCGCCTGCTTGGCTTGAGCGCGCATTCAGGTCGGCTTTACTAGTATTGCAGGATCGCACGCCGCCCCTTCGGCCTCCGAACTCGGGTGGAAACGCGAGTCACGAACAACCCCCGGAATGCTAGGTGCAGACAAGCAGCACGAATCCTCCCGGCACGTTTACAAACTAGAGATAACTGTGATGACAACATCACTTCAGAGAACCCCGTCGTGTGTGAAGAAAAACTTGCCCTTGGACTCATTTTCCCTCACTAGTACCATTCCAAGTCTTCGGTTTCCTGCGAATGCCAGGATACCAGGCATCGTAGGCGCTGTATCAGCGAGAAGATTAAATTCTCGATACTCTCGAACTTAGTCTGTGTGGATTGAAATTCTGAGATACGATCGACGCGGGATTCACTTCAACCCAGACCTCGCCAAATCGTCACGAAGCAACCCAGAAAACCGTTGTCTTGATCTATTATAGTTTGTTGAGTCGCTTACGATCGTAATTCAATCCCTAACCAAACCTGAGTAAGAAGAATTGAGAAGACAATGCGACCACCCTTTTCAGTACCATGTAGGCTGGAATGTTACGACAAGCGAGATCATTGAATGGCAGTGGCGTTTCGAGTCAGGTTCAAACGTGATATCTTGCTGCGGCTCGAGAGTGCTTGATTCCTCCACTCGGCAATGACACGACTGCGCCATCAGTGCGTAGAGTACGGGTAACGGGAAGCCCTAATAAGCGGGCATTGAACAGCTTTGAAATTTGACGATTGCTGATCACGTGCGTTGGGGCCATCAGCTAACCGGATACATTGATCAAACGATCAATATTCGATGGATCAGTATCCGATCCTGACGTTGATGCTCATCGCATTGGAAGACAGGATATGTATCTTGGATTCTTCAATCCTCCTTCTCTGACACTAGCGAATGCCGCTGTCAAATAAATTAATACAGTTTCTACAAATCAAGGTCGTACCTTCGTCGTGCTACTAACTCGAACAGTAAGCTAAAAGTGATCTCCAAGCTCGGACTTCGAACCCTTGCCAAGTACTTGACGCGCACGTGGCAGTGTGATAGATCATGCCAGAGCTTTGGACCTCTCAAGTCGGCTGTCTGTCAGTGCTGTCAGAGGCACTGTCACCTGTCACGAAGTAACCCATGTTGCATGTAATGAGATAGATTCCTTTCATTTTGCATCTTCCCCCTTAAGGATTCATGTGCGGTCCGTACCAAGGTGAGCAAGTCATACTCAGGTTCCTTCCTGTAGACGAGGAATTCCTCAGAGGCTATGCGACTCTTCTAAACCTATTCTTCGGGATCTGGTCGCCCAAGTGGCCTCGTGCTAGTGGAGCACGTTACTCAAGCACCAGTAATCGCGTTTCAGTGGCGTCCGGGCCCCATCGGATGATTTCCGAGTTGTCCACAATGTGATATGACTACAAATCGTGGATGTTCATTAATCATCACCTCTCTGCCACACAGTCGAGTTACAGATTCCCATGGAGGCTTCACTAAGCCGAGGTCTTTCAGACGCTCGGAGAACTGGTTCCACCGAGATAGAAAACAAATTATCTTTGCCATGACTTGAATAGCTGAAATGGATTAACCTACATCTCCGCTTTCCGTCTTCCACCGCGTAATCATCGCCGGGACACTGTACAGGTCTAAGAGTCGTATTCATAGCATCGTGATCCGTGGTCGACCGAGAACGCATGACACCAAGAAAACTGTCAATACAAGGAGAACCTCTACTCACACTCTCCGCGGATTCACGTGTGATGGTGGTACGAGCATCTTCTATGCAGTTTCTCGAGGGAAAGACTAACCCTATGGGGATATCACTGGATCATGTGCGCATTCTGAGCCTGGTGAAGGGCCGATAGGGATCTGCGCGTGTCTCGGCGAAGATGATCCGATGGTCGTCTTGGACCCGGCAGAAGGGTTGCGTGACCCCAACGTCGTACCATGTGGCTGTCGCTCTTTAAGGTGGGGGAATCCAAATGGCGATGATCCCAATGCCATCCCGTCCTCGAAATGGAATCCTCTTTGGTTCTAGCGCTGGCTGCGTAATGCAGTGAGCTGACACCCTCGAAATGATTGATATAAGGTAGCTACTGACTAATAACGCAACGGATGCTCTTCCTCCCTAACAGCGAACAACGTGAGTTTTTCATGGAAACGTAATCTGGACGTAAATGCATTCACCTGTCCCCCGAAGAAATCCTGCCGCTGTTGGAGTGCACTGTGCATCATGCTACACTATGCGGCAGTCTGTGCTCCCGTACAGGTCAGCGTGCAAGTGGCAGGATGTGAATTTCGCGAGTCGATTATGTGGAGAGTTCCATGATCATAGAGATGGTCGCATGAGTGCTTCGGCCGACCGTCACTGCCAAGATGGCTAATACTCCGAGTCTGCGATGAATTGGCCTTTGTGTGGCGTGGTGGTACATACCTTGAACGTTCAAGTTGCACCGGCAGGGTCGATGGATTAATCGTCGGAGCTGTAACGGTTCAACGGGCCGGGATCAACTTCCCGAAGTATTATATGACGACTTCGATGCACCATGCTGTGTACTACAATTGCTGGCCCAGCCATTCGCTGCGGGGGGGAGTCGGATCTGCAAGCTTGGACGCCACCAGCGAGACGTTTCGGAAGAGTTCAGCGAATTACAGCCCTTGGATTTTGCACCTCGCATTGATAACCACCATGTTGGCCCCACGATCATTTCTTCTATCATAATCTTGGCACATTCTACTTGATTTATACGCAGAATGAATTCTGCGGAATCTGCAGTGCCTTGGAAGGCCTTTGAGGCTTGGAGCTGCGCAAATTTGCCTCCCCTGTGCCCACCTAACCAGACCGCTCGTCTTAATCATTCGCTTTGTGACTCTTGGCGAGTATAATCACGCAGGCCCTGAGGTGTTCTTGCAGTTGGTGTTCCCAGGAGGTTTGATGGTACTGCTGTCGGTCGCCGTGTTACACAACACTGAACGAGCATGAGATCTCGAGAACTTTCAAATCCGCGTTGCCTAGGATGAATTCAAGTCGGGTATGTTGTATTGCCGTAAAGTTGTCTGTTCGCTTTGCGCCAACTCGGATTAGCTGTCAGGGTTAAGCCCATCAAGAAAATGGTCTTGTAACGTTATCGCTTGGCAGCTCTAGGTGAACCGTGATGATTGCGCAGGCTCTCTTCCAATCACAGCTCCCAAAATCGAGCCTTAGCGAGATGTTACAGATGTTCTCTTCGCTTAAGTGCTCTTGCAATACTCTCTCAGTGCTTAGAAAATGCTGATGGGCCTCATTTTCATCGTTTCTTTCGCAAGCCTCTGATGGCTCGATTCGAAAGTTCCCAGGTAGCACTACCTGACTACTTCTCTGTCCGCCATTCTATTGGGCCCATAGGTGACCTTCCAATTGTCAACGCCATCGTGTCCCCGGATGGGTTCCTGAAATCGTGAGTCTAGTGGTGACATTGTGAGATGTTGACGTCGGTATTCATTCCCTTTCAGTGCCATCCTTGCTGGAAACACTCTACCAGGTCCAATTATTACCGGACAAAAGGTATGATGTCCTTAACTTCGCGCATACAGGAACATGACAAAAAGCTACCCAAGGGTGACAACTTCCTGATAAACGTCACAAGCTACCTGACCGATGATACCATGCTCATGGGAACGACCATTGTTAGCGGTTCTTTTAATTCTATGTGGTTGTGTTGCTGATGCTTGCCATTGAACAGCATTGGCATGGGATATCTCAACACAATCACAACCAAATGGATGGCTCCGCATACGTCACACAATGTCCAATTGCCCCTGGGTATTCATTTCTGTACAATTTTACTGTGGAGCATCAAGTTGGCACATTCTGGTACCATTCGCATTATGGGGCACAATATTGTGATGGCCTCCGTGGTCCTCTGATCATATACGATCCTGATGACCCATATCGATTGGGTTACGATGTGGATGATGGTGCGTCATATATTGCCCTTGAGACTCGGGTTAACTCTACTCTAAACAGAATCTACTATTATCACTTTGATGGATTGGTAAGTCAGCCAGTAATCATCTTGGCCCCGAATCTGGAAGATATACGTAGGTACCATGTACCTTCGCCTCAAGTGGATCGTCAAGCCTTTCCTGCTTCAGTGTTAATCAACGGGGTCGGCTGCTATAACGACGAGTGCAAGAACCCGCACGCAATCATCAATGTTGAACTGAAGAAACGTTATCGTTTTCGACTGCTCAACATGGCCTGTAAACCGAATTATGTATTCTCGATTGATGGCCATACTATGACGGTTATCGAGGTGGACGGAAACTATGTTGAACCTTACACTGTTGACTCCATCCAGGTCCATGCTGCACAGCGCTATTCCTTCATCCTCCATGCGGACCAGCATCCCGACAATTACTGGGTTCATTCGGTCCCGAGTAAACCGATCAATGCAACCACCCGGGCTATCTTGAGGTACGCGAATGCGTCACCGCAGTTACCGAGAGATAATGTCCAACTTGCGCCTCAAAATCCGTTGAACGAGTCACTCCTCCGTTCACTTGCGCCTCCTTCGATCCGACTTTTGCAGGCCGAGCCAGACATCAAGCTCCATCTGGAGATGGTCACCAATATGAGCGATTCCAACTTCTTGATCAACGGTGCTCAGTACGCGCCACCTACCATCCCGATTTTGTTACAGATCCTGAGTGGTGCCGTGTCGCCATGGCAGATCGAGCCACGGGGATCGGTGTACACACTACCCAAGGACCAAGTCATCGAGATCACGTTTTCTGCCAAAGATGCGCCTGGTCGTCCTGTATGTGTCCTTTTTTTGTCGTGCGACGTGTTAATCATGGTTTGTTGTCACGCCCACTTCCTTCCCTTGATTAGCATCCTTTCCACCTCCATGGCGTATGTTTTCTTAATGAGTCTAACATCCTTTTTTTATGACATCCGCAATTCCTTTCAACAGCATTATTTCGCGGTCGTCAAGAGCGCCGATAGCCCTTATCGTAATTATGATCGACCTGTCATGAGAGACACGGTGAGCACCGGGATGGCCGATGACGAGGTCGTCATTCGGTTCATCACGGACAATCCTGGGCCTTGGATGCTTCATTGGTGAGTACCGGCCTTCTTCCTCCAGTTTGGATGGGGTCACGAGAAAGACAACACGTTTCGCGCGTTCTAATGACTTTCTTCTCTCTCCTCGGATCCAAACCCGATTGCTATTCGTTTTGGTCAGTCACAATGAATGGCATCTTCATGCGTGAGTCGTGTTTCTATGCCCAGGGTCACCCGTGACTCACGTTCGTACTTTTCTCTGCGATTTCATTGACATCTGACTGGTGCTTGACAGTGGGATGTCCGTCATATTTGTCGAGGACTTTCAAGGGATTCACGAATACATTGGACTCGATGGTGCGTGTCTTTGTCGTTGGTGTCATGGTCCCTCGGTGTACGTTTTTTGGTTGCAGATGGGGCGCGCACGCTTTGCCCATATCGTGGACCTCAGCAAGACTTTCCGCTGCCTCCACCCATTGAACCGGAGCCGTAGCTCGAATCTGCTGTATTATTCTGTATCGTGCACATCATGATATGATTTATTGGCAAATATCGAGAACACATTCTCGACAAGATGTTCATTTGCTCTTGGTAAATCGCCTTTCGATGTGCAAGTGACCGGGCCATTTTATTTATCTGTTCTGAAATGGACAGAGCATACGAGCGAACGGGTACAAAAACACAAGTCGAGCATATGCATAGCATGTTGGACGTATAGCTATCACAATACAGATTCCATGGATCAAGCTACCCACCGTGTAATGGTAAACTGCATACGAACCTTCCTCGACTGGGGATGAGATGCGTATTTAGTCGTAGTGATGATGAACGAAACTATTCTGTAAAACCTTTGAAAAACGCTCCATGAATTTCGAGCTTACAGTAGCAGCACCTTCAATCACCCCCTCGACGCACAGAGTATGAACGCCGTTCTACCGTCCTCGATATCCAAATCCTTCAAAATATCCAGACTCACGCATGAAAGACGTCCACCGTTCGTCTAACCGTGGATCTTGAGACACCAGCCCGAGCTCGGTCAGCTGAGGGTGTCGCCGCCGCAGGTGGATGTTGCTGCGATGGTTGTGGCTGAGGCTGAGAGTACGTATTTGCAGTGGTGGATGTTGCTGTAGTGGAGGCGTGTGTTGGTGGCTCGGATAACCATGCGATTGGGACGCCCCGCTTACAGCAACTGCCAAATAACTTCACTCTAGGATGGCTGAGCTGTCCAAGAATAGGACTGCGTGCTCGTCACTGTGGAGTGCTTATGCACCGCATGGGGAGGAGTTACAGGTTAAGATTGGGATGTAGAAGCCGGCGGAGGGTTGACGTTGAGGTGAATACGAGTACGCGATGATCACGAGTGCCCCGGAGTATCAAGCGGTTATGTAATACTCCGATGAATTGGGAATTTGAACTGAATGCTGCACTGTCGATGGATTCACCATCAACGGGCCAAGATCAGCGTTCCGAGGTATTAAACGACGACTTGGACGCAAACCTCTCCTCTGGCAGTGTACCACGCTACGTGCTACAATTGCTGGCCCAGCCATTCGCTACAAGGGAGAGTCGGATGTGCAAGCTCGGACGCCACCGGCACACGTTCGGAAGAGCTCAGCAAATTACAGCCCTTGGATTTTGCATCTCACAATGACAACCACCATATTGGCCCCACAATCATTTTTCCATCGTAATTTTGCCACGATCTGTTTGGTTCCATACGCAGAAGGAATTCCGCGGAACATGCAGTACCTCGGAAGGCGTCTGAGGCTTGGAGCTGTGCAAATTTGCCTCCCCTGTGCCCACCCAACCAGGTCGCTCGTCTTAATCATTTGCTCTGTAATTGGCAGCTATGGTCACGCGAGCCCTACGCTGAGGCCTGAGGCTCGACGGTACTGCTGTCGGTCGCCGTGTCACACGACATTGAATGAGCATGGGAACTTTCAAGTCCGAGTTGCTAGGATGAATCAAGTATAAATTAAAGCCGTTTTACTGCCGTGAAGCCATCTATTCACTTCGCGCCGACTCGGATTACCTGGGCTGTCCCATTCTATTCGTTTCTTTCGCGGGCCTCTGATGGCTTGGCTTGAAAGTTCCCAGGTCGCGCTACCCGACTACTTCCCCGCCCATCATTCTATTGGGCCCATAGGTGACCTCCCAATCGTCAATGCCATCGTGTCCCCGGATGGGTTCCCGAAATCGTGAGTCTAGCAATGATATTGTGAGATATTGGCATCGGTATCCATTTCATTTCAGTGCTATCCTTGCTGGAAACACTCTACCGGGACCGGTCATCACCGGACAAAAGGTACGACACTCCTAGCTTCGTGTATACAGGGGTATGACAACAACTACCCAAGGGTGACAACTTCCTGATAAACGTCACAAGTTATTTGACCGATGATACTATGCTCATGGGAACGACCATTGTTAGCGGGTTCTTTCGGTTCCACGCGATTATTTTGCTAATGCTTGCCGTTGAACAGCACTGGCATGGAATATCTCAGCACAATCACAACCAAATGGATGGTTCCGCATACGTCACCCAATGTCCAATTGCTCCTGGGAGTTCATTTCTGTACAATTTTACTGCCGAGCATCAAGTGGGCACATTCTGGTACCATTCGCATTATGGGGCACAATATTGTGATGGTCTCCGTGGTCCTCTGATCATATATGATCCTGATGATCCATATCGATTGAGTTACGATGTGGATGATGGTGCGTCACATGTTTTCCCTTGAGACCTGGGTTAACTCTACTCTGAACAGAATCTACTATTATCACTTTGATGGATTGGTAAGTCACCCAGTAACAATCTTGGTCCCGAATCTGAGAGTTATGCGCAGGTACCATGTACCTTCGCCTCAAGTACATCGTCAAGTCTTTCCTGCCTCAGTATTGATCAACGGGGTCGGCTGCTATAACAACGAGTGCGAGAACCCGCACGCAATCATTAATGTTGAGCCAAAGAAACGCTATCGTTTTCGACTGCTGAACATGGCCTGTAAACCGAACTATTTATTCTCGATTGATGGCCATACCATGACGGTCATTGAGGTGGACGGAAACTATGTTGAACCTTATACTGTTGACTCTATCCAGGTCCATGCTGCACAGCGTTATTCCTTCATTCTCCATGCGGACCAGCATCCCGACAATTACTGGGTTCATTCGGTCCCGAATCAACCCATCGATGCAACCACCCGGGCTATCTTGAGGTACGGAAATGCGCCATCGCAGTTACCAAGAGATAGTGTCCAATTTGCCCCTCAAAATCCATTGAACGAGTCGCTTCTCCGTTCGCTTGCACCCCCCGCTGTCCGGCTTTTGCAGGCCGAGCCGGACATCAAGCTCCACCTGGAAATGGGCAAAAATATGAGCGACTTCAACTTCTTGATCAACGGTGCTCAGTACACGCCACCTACCATCCCGATTTTGCTACAGATCCTGAGTGGTGCAGTGTCTCCATGGCAGATCGAGCCACGAGGTTCGGTGTACACGCTACCCAAGGACCAAGTCATCGAGATCACGTTTTCTGCCAAGGATTCGCCTGGTCGTCCCGTATGTGTCCCTTTTTGTCATTTCGACGTGTTAATCATGGTTTGTCGTCACGCCCACTTCCTTCCTTTGATTAGCATCCTTTCCACTTGCATGGCGTACGTTTATCTTTTAATGACTCTAATGACCTTTTTCATGACATATCCGCAATTCCTTCTGACAGCATCATTTTGCTGTCATCAAAAGTGCTGATAGCCCACACCGTAACTACGATCGACCTGTCATGAGAGACACGGTGAGCACTGGGATGGCCGATGATGAAGTCGTCATTCGGTTCATCACGGACAATCCTGGGCCTTGGATGCTTCACTGGTGAGTACCCGTTTTCCTCCTTTACTCTGGGGTCACGAGAAAAACAACACGTTTCGCCCGTCCGTTTCCTTTCTCACCTTGGATCCAAACTCGATTGCGGTCCGTTTTTGCCTTGGTTAGTCACAATGAATGGCATCTTCATGCGTGAGTCGTATTTCCACACCAAGGCGATCATCTTCAACTCACATTCATGATATTTTCTTTGCGCGGTTTCATTATCATGTTCGTGATTGGTGATGAACAGTGGGATGTCCGTCATATTTGTCGAGGACTTCCAAGGGATTCACGAATACATCGGGCTCGATGGTGCGTGTCTCTGCCATTGGTGTGGCATGGTTCCTTGATCAGTATATGTCTTTTGGTCTCGCAGATGCGTCGCGCGCGCTTTGCCCGTATCGTGGTCCGCAGCAAGACTTTCCTTTACCTCCTCCCAGTGAACCGGGGCCGTAGCTCGAGTCTGCTGTATTATTCTGTATCATGCGTATCATGATACTATTCATTGGCAAGTATCAAATCTATTTTGAACCCATTCTCGATGAGGTGTTTTTCTTGTTAACAAGTTGTTACAGGATCGCTTCTTGATGTGCAAGTCACAGGATGATTTTATTTATTCGTTCTGAAATGGATACAGCATACAAGCGAACTGATACAAAAACACGGAAATAGAGCATATGTATAGCACGTTGCACATATAGATATCATGATACAGATTCCATGGACCAAGCCACCCGCCGTGTGTTGGTAACCTTAACCGTTGATACATAGGAAACCTCGACCGGGGATCAGATGTGTGTTTAGTCGTAGTGATGATGAACGAAACTATTCTGGAAAACTTTCAACAAGGGCTCCATGAATTTCGAGCTCACAGTACCAGCGCCTTCAATCACTCCCTCGACGCACGCAGAGGATAGGCGCCATTCTACCGCCCTCGATATCCAAATCCTTCAAAATATCCAGACTCGCGCATGAATGACGTCCAACGTTCGTCTAATCGCGAGTCCTGAGATACCAGCCCAAGCTCGGTCAGCTCTGAGGGTGTCGCCGCCGCAGGTTGGGTCTGAGGCTGTTGCGACGGTTGCGGCTGTGGCTGAGAGTAGGGATTTGCAGTGGTGGATGGTGCTACAGTAGAGGACCGTTCGTAGCCGTGTGGGTGGTGGTGGCTCGGATAGCCGTGTGGTTGGGATACCCCA
>JBBPMZ010000501.1:0-13098 GCA_038090575.1 Tylopilus cf. pernanus | reverse complement strand
GGCAGTGGTGGATCGCTTACGGACAGCGTCGCGTCACGCCTTATCCTTGCACCTATCGATCGCACTTCAGGCCTACCTCGCCTCTCACGCATGTTCCATCATTTCCTCGTGGACCATGGATGCACGAACAAATGAACTCCTTGGCAAAGCATATGAACGATTGCGCAAATCAGGTAAGTTCTCAATTTCAGGTGCTGATTCCTTTTTCCTGATAGTGACAGCAGAATTCCAAGCATCCGCTGCCTGCTGGCGCGCACTCATTCATGCCAATATTCCCGCTAGCATCAGCACCTCTGACAACCTCACCTCACATGCCATCCAAGGCCTCTCGGACATTGTCGTGGCGGCTGGTTGCGCCGCGACGACATCGGATGCAGTGTCCAAGATGTCGCCCAAGTTCTGGCACGACATTTCGTCTATTGTTTCCACTGCTGAGAATCTCCGAGGGTTGACTGGGAGTGTGCTGGCGGCAGACTTCAAGATCATTGCGGCTCGTCCTGGACAAATGTTCAATGACACCTCAATGGTCCTGGATCCCGAAGGAGGTCGGGGAATAGGGGCCAGATTGACAAAGGGAAAGAGGGTGCTGTGCACCACACATCTAGGATTGATGAAGGAGGTCACTCACGAGTCGCCAGGTCTGGGGCAGCAGTACACGTTGACGGCGTCGGTCATGGTCAAGGGGGCGGTTGTTCTCCGAGAAATCTGGTAGGGCCCTCTGATGTTGTCGTTCCCAAGGATCCCATTTCTATCCGAATAGCGTCATGTTTTTATTTGGGTCTGTACAATCCCTATGATACCATTGAAAATTCGAACTTGGATGGCCTTTGTCGCTTCTGAACGTCAATGTACTTTCATAGGACTTTTAGTTGAGACCATTGATTTGGCCGAGGTTCATCAACATCAACGTTCACTAGTACTCAATATCGTCATTAATGTTAATGACCGTCTGGAACGGGCCATTGTATATGTACGATCTTGGAGGTAACTCTTCAAGTCAGAATGCCACGCCAATACCTCCCTAGTACCTTTCCTGCCAGCTCTGCCTCGTGCTCCCTGGATCCACCTAGCCCATCTCGCTCTAAGCAACGATCAGACTCGAGATGAAGTCCAACCTCTGTCTCGGATAAAGAGCCGGTGGTTGATCAGCGTTGGTTGAATAGGCTTTTCAGCGATTAATGAGGGCAATCGGCCTAGTGAAAAAGGCGACGTGGCCAACACACAGAAGTGCTGAATACTACCATGGAATGGAAAGCCAGCCAGCCAGGTCACGCTGTCTTTATGGAGTGCCACACAGCACCCAGACGCGCATCTTTGTCTAGCCAATGAACTTTCTGCGTCGAGTTCCTTTAAGACTGGCACAGCTATTCTCAGTGTATCAGGAACGAGCCCACGAGCCGAGTAGGATCTCTGAATTTGTTGTACTTCTTGAACTGGTGTGACAAAAGGTAGCACACTTGTCTGGCATGTCTAGCAGAGTGCAACACAAGCTTCGTCAGTCCCGTTTCTCTTGAAAAAGTAGCGAGGAAAGCAGAAGGTAAACACTGGTGCCAAAGCCAACTTGATCCTGACCGGGTACGGTACGATGCAGAATCTGACTTGTCCGAGTGGTATAGTCGACGCAAGGAACGGAATGGCAGCTGAGAATAATGCCTGTGCAAGGATAAGATATATCATCAGACAAGTGTGGGGGGAGGGTGTACATACAAAATCGGTAGGCAGAGACGAGGACCCCCTAAGGCATTCTCGTCTAAATTTCGGACATGTAGAGGATGATGATAGCAGAAACGACACAAATATGGGACCATGAACCCGTTTGTAGCAGCTTGGAGAATGGCATCGATGGTGTTAACACTGAACAGAAATTTCCGCGTCCAGCTCCCCGCCCTAGCAATTCCGAAAAGGGAGAAAAAATACTCAAGCGCCAATCAACAAGTTGGATAGTGGTGTATGCGCGGAGCCGCCGCGGTAATATGAAGGCACGTGTCTATTGGGAGGCAAAGGGTTTGTGGGAGTCAACCACGCATGCGTTCTTGGGATTGTATTTTCATTGCCTGTTAAACATGTTCAGAGTGCGTCAGCTGCTGAGACAGAGGAAAGGTGAGTAAACGGACTAGACAGTTGAAAGGATACTAACGAGATTGAAGTATTGAATGAAGGCGACGACGAGTTGAGCGAGGGGAAACAAGAGGAGATGGGCCAAGACGGCGCCGGCCAAGGGGAGGCCATCGAAGGTATGCTGGCGACAAGCACCCATGCAATCACTAGCAGGGCCACCAGTACCATCGAAGAGAGCAGCAAGTCACTGAGCAAAGGAAAGGAAAAGGAAGTGAGGTGAGGCACTGAGGATGAGGCAATCCAACATGGGCTACTGACGAGCTGTCCGGACAGGTCTTCCACGGCCGAGATACGCAAGGCAAACCCGAAGGTGATCAAAACCGATTACCGAGAGGGCATGTATTCAGTTGCGCTTACGACCGATGGGAAACACATCTTGGCTGGTGGAGACACAGGGAGGATTCGATGTTGGTGGACAACCCGGGATGGAGAGGAAGTGGGGCAGCCAATGGACGCAGGGGATTGGGTTAACGACATTGCAGTATCAGAGAAGTGGATCGTGAGTGGAGGGTATGGAGGGCTTGTGAGGGTGTTCGATGCAGAGAGCCGAGAAATGGTGAGAGACTTGAAAGGACACACAAGCAGCGTGTATGCAGTCGACGTGTCCCCAGACGAGACGAAGATCGCCTCGGGATCATCTGACGAGACCGTTCGCATCTGGGCCGTCTTGACAGGCAAGCAACTGAGAAGACTCAAGCACGATGATTCGGTGGTCGCGACAAAATTTTCACCTAATGAACTCTTCATCGCAACCGCAACGTGGAATCGTGTGTCCATCAGTATCTACAAAACTGAGAATGGCCGGCGCCTCGCTGATTTCAAGATCGAAGTTGGTTCATACTGGAACCAATGCATCGCCTGGCATCACGACAGCAACCAGCTCTTTGTCGCGTCAAAAGATGGCCACATTCACCATCTCGACGTACCCACCAGGACAACACTCTCAAAATGGTCCATTCATGGCACTCATCCTTGGCGCATTGCCCTGTCAAGTGACGTTGCATTCATTGTAACTTCCACAGGTCGATCTGTGTCGTTCTGGAACACAGCGACGCACGAACAAATTGGGTCTCGTGTTGAACTCGTCGACCATGTCGTTTCGATGGCTATTTCTCCAAACAACGACTTGGTGATAGGTGAGGGAAACACAATCACGCTAGTGGACCTATATGATATTCTTCCATCTCAGTACTGGAATGTGAGTCTACCGTTTCATATGACATCCATTTCTCATTGCCGCCAAAGGCCCCAAAACTCCACAACAAGTTCAAAGCCCTTCACAGTCGCTACGAAGCACAGTCACACAACCTTGCCGCTCTCCACAAGAAACTCCGGATTTCTGCCCTGGCGGCCGAACTGGACCACCGCAAGCGTTCAGTTGCTCTGAATATGGAAAGACTTGTTGCCGTGCATCGAGAGCTTGACCAATTCTCGGACGTATCACAGGAGCTCGTCATCACACGTGGTGATCTAAGAGCATCTGAAGCTCAAACCCACCATGTTCACCGATGCCACGATAGCCAGCTATGCAATTTGACGTCTGTCGTAGTCAAAGGCCAGCCTGAATCGCCCGAGATTCGGAATGGCGTTGACGACTTGGACGTGTACGCCGAGAAGACAATCATTCGCACTCTCGAAAACCTCAATAGGGTCGTTCAGCAAACTTCAACATCTATCGCTGCCTATTTCCTTCACCACGTTCGGCCTCCCAGCTCAGAGGAGGAATTATCCGTTGCACGATGTGCCTTTGAGTTTATCCCTCTGGCGTTGGTGGACCGCTTACGGACAGTTTCGCGTCACGCCTTGTCCTTGCACCTATTGATCGCACTTCAGGCCTACCTCGCCTCTCACGCATGTTCCATCATTTCCTCGTGGACAATGGACGCACGGACAGATGAGCTTCTTAGTAGAGCATATGAACGACTGCACAAATCAGGCAAGTTCCCAACTTCAGGTGCTATTTCTTCTTTACTGACAGTGCCAACAGAATCCCAAGCATCCGCTGCCAGCTGGCGTGCACTCATTCATGCCAATACTCCTACCAACGCCAGCACATCTAACGACCTCGCCTCACGTGCCATCCGAGACCTCTCAGACATTGTCGTGGCAGCTGGTTGCGCCGTGTCTACATCCGATGCAGCGTTCAAGATGTCGCCCATGTTCTGGCATAACATCTCGTCGATCGTTTCGGCTGCTGAGAGTCTCCGACAGTGGACCGGAATTGCACTGGCAGCAGACTTCAAAATCATCACGGCTCGTCCTGGGCAAATGTTTGATAGCGCCTCCATGGTGTTGGATCCCGAAGGTCAGCAGATGGGGGTCGGGCTGACAAAGGGCAGGAGGGTGCTATGCACCACATGTTTGGGATTGGTGAAGGAGGTCGTCTGGGAGTCGCCAGGTCCGGGGCGGCAGCACACGTTGATGACGTCGGTCATGGTCAAGGGGGCGGTTGTTCTCCGTGAAATCAGGTGAGACCATCTAATGTTGTTGTTCCCAAGGATTCTGTTTCTGCCTGGATATCATGTTTTTATCCGGGTCTGTACGACTTCCATAGTACTATTAAGAGAACTCGGATGACCTCTGTCGTCTCTGAATGACAACGTGCTCTCGCAGGACTTTTCGTTGGGACCATTGATTTGGGTGAGAGAAGGTTCATCAACATATATCAACGCTCGCTAAACACTCAATGTCATCGTCAATGTTAATGTCAATCTGGAACAGGCTATTGTACATGTACGATCTTGGGGGGAACTCGTCAAGTTAGATTACCACCGCTAGTGCTTCGCTACTACTTCACCTGTCTCACGCTCTCTGAATCCACCTGACCTATCCCAAATGGCGATCAGACTTGAGATTAAGCCAAGCCTGTCTTGGATAGAGAACCGTGGTTGATCAGTTGATCAGCGACGATTGAATAGACTTTTAAGCAATCAGTGAAGGCAATCGACCTAATCGGAAAGACGACGTAGAAAATGCGGCAGGGCCAGTTCCGAGCGTCAATATCCATTCACCACAGTGACATGAATCAAGAGAGAAAAAGTTCATCTTGAAGCCTTGAGACATGGTGCTATTGATGGAGAGCTGTCTGGCCAGGTCGTGCTGTCTTTGTATAGCACCAACCAATGAATTTCTGCGTCGAATTCCTCTGCGACTGGCACAACTACCACAGCTTATGAAGGACGAGCCCACGAGCTGGGTAAGATCTTTGAACGTGTTGAGTCGGTGTGACAAAAGATAGCACGCTTTTCTGGCGTGTCTAGGAGAGCGTGACGTGAGCTTCGTCAGTCTTGTCTCTCTTTAAAAAGTAGCAAGGAAAGCAGAAGGTAAACACCGGTGCCGAGATGGGACCAAACCAGTTTGATTCTGATCGGGTACGGTACGATCCAGAATGTGACTTGTCCGAGTGGCATAGACGATGCAAGGAACGGAATGGCAGCCGAGAATAATGCCTGTGCAAGGATAAGATATACCATAAGACAAGTGTAGGGGGAGTGGGGTGTACATACAGAATTGGTAGCCAGAGACGAGGACCCCCTAACTTGAAGGCATTCTCGTCTAAATTTTGGACATGTAGAGGATGATAATAGCAGAAACGACACCAATATGGGGCCATGAACCCGTCTGTAGCAGCTTGGAGAATGGCATCAATGGTATCAACTTGAACACCGAACAGAAATTTCCGCGTCCAGCTCCACGCCCTGGCGGTTGGCGATTCCGAAAAGGGAGAAAAATACTTAAGCGCCAATCAACAAATCGGATAGCGGTCTACGCGCGGAGCCGCCGCGGTAATATGAAGGCACGTGTCTATTGGGAGGCAAAGGGTTGCTGCGAACCAACCACGCGCGTTCTTGGGATTGTGTTTTCATCGCGCGCTGAACATGTTAAGATTGCGCCAGCTTCTGACACGGAGAAAAGGTAAGTAGGCAGACAAGACAATTGAAACGATACTAACGAGATTAAAGTATTGAGTGAAGGTGGTAGTGAGTTCAGCGAGGCAGAACAAGAGGAGACGAGCCAGGACAATCAAGGGGAGACGACCGAAAGTATGCCGGCGACAAGCACCCATGCAACCACTAGCAGGGTCTCCAGCACCACCGGAGAGAGTAGCGAGACGCCAAGCAAAGGAAAGGAAGGGGAAGTGAGGTGAGGCACTGAGGGCGAGGCGATCCGACACATGCTACTAACGAGCTGCCCAAATAGGTCGTCCACGACCAAGACACACAAGGCAAACTTGAAGGTAATTCAAATTGATGATCGAGAGGGCATATATTCAGCTACATTTACGACTGATGGGAAACACATCTTCGCCGGTGGAGATACAAGGAGGATTCGATGTTGGCGGATAGCGGATGGAGAGGAAGTGGGGCAGCCAATGGACGCAGGGGGTTGGGTCGACAACATTGCAGTATCAGAGAAGTGGGTTGTGAGTGGAGCGTATGGAGGCGTTGTGAGGGTGTTCGATGTGGAGAGCCGAGAAATGGTGAGAGAGTTGGAAGGACACACAAGGAGCGTGTATGCGGTCGACGTGTCCCCAGACGAGACGAAAATCGCATCGGGATCGGAGGACGAGACTGTTCGCATTTGGTCCATCTCGACGGGAAACGAACTGAAAAGACTCAGGCACGATGATTGGGTGGTCGCGACAAAGTTTTCACCAAATGGACTCTTCATCGCAACCGCAACCCTGACGTGGGATCGCGAGTCCATTCGCATCTACGAAACTGAGAATGGCTCACGCCTTCAAGTTGCTGATTTCGAGATCAAAGTCGATTCATACTGCAATCAATCCATCGCCTGGCATCATGACAGCAACCAGCTCTTTGTCGCATCAATTGATGGCCACATTCACCATCTCGACGTACCCGCCAGAAAAACACTCTCAAAATGGCGCATTCACAATGCCTATCCTTGGTGCATTGCCCTGTCAAGTGACACTGCATTCATTCCAGCTTTTGCAGGTCAATCTGTGTCATTCTGGAACACAGCGACGCACGAACAAATTGGGTCTCGTGTTGAACTCGTCGACCGTGTCGTTTCGATGGCTATTTCTCCAAATAACGACTTGGTGATGAGTGGGGGAAACACAATCACGCTGGTGGACCTATATGATATTCTTCCATTTCAGTACTGGAACAATGTGAGTCTACCGTTTCATATGACATCCATTTCTCATTGCCGCCAAAGGCCCCAAAACTCCACAACAAGCTCAAAGCCCTTCACAGTCGCTACGAAGCACAGTCACACAACCTTGCCGCTGTCCACAAGAAGCTCCGGATTTCTGCCCTGACTGCTGAACTGGACCACCGCAAGCGTTCAGTTGCTCTGAAAACGGATAAACTTGTCGCCGTGCACCGAGAGCTTGACCAATTCCCGGATGTATCACACGAGCTCGTCGTCGCACGTGGTGATCTAAGAGCATCTAAAGCTCAAATCAACCATGCTCATCGATGTCACAATAGCCAGTTACGCAATTTGATGTCTGTTGTAGTCAAAGACCTGCCCGAATTGCCCGAGATTCGGCATGGCATTGATAACTCGGACGTGTACGCAGAGAAGACAATCGTCCGCACTCTCAAAATCCTCAATAGCATCGTTCAGCAGGCCTCAACATCCATTGCCACGTATTTCCTTTGCCATGTTCAGCATTCCAGTCCAGAGGAAGAATTATCTGGCGCACGACATGCCTCCGAGTTTATCCCTCAGGGGTTGGTGGACCGCTTACGGACAGTGTCGCGTCACGCGTTATCCTTGCACCTATTGATCGCACTTCAGGCCTACCTCGCCTCTCACGCATGTTCAATCATTTCCTTATGGACGATGGACGCACGGACAGATGAGTTGCTTAGCAGAGCATATGAACGACTGCGTAAATCAGGCAAGTTCCCAATTTCAGGTATGTTTTGACTTTGCTGACAATATTAGCAGAATTCCAAGCATCCGCTACCAGCTTGCGTGCACTCATTCATGCCAATATTCCCACTAGCACTAGTGCCTCCAATGACCTCGTCTCACATGCTATCCGAGGCCTCTCGGACATTGTCGTGGCAGCTGGTTGCGCCGCGTCTACGTCCGACGCGGTGTCCAAGATGTCGCCCAAGTTCTGGCATAACATCTCATCGATCGTTTCCACTGCTGAGAATCTCCGAGGGTTGACCGGGAGTGCGCTGGCAGCAGACTTCAAGATCATCACGGCTCGTCCTGGGCAAATGTTTGATGACGCCTCCATGGTGCTGGACCCTGAAGGAAGCCGGGGAACGGGTGTTGGACTGACAAAGGGAAGGAGGGTTCTGTGCACCACAGGTTTGGGATTGATGAAGGAGGTCGTCCAAGAGTCGCCGGGTCCGGGGCGGCAGCATACGTTGACGACGTCAATCATGGTGAAGGGGGCGGTTGTTCTCCGGGAAATCAGGTAGGGCCATCTGATGTTGTCATTCTCAAGGATCCCCCTTCTGTCCGAATAGTGCCATGTTTTTATTTGGACCTGTACAACCCCTATGATACTATCATGCAAAAGTCCAAGTTCTTTCACCTGTCCATGGACAAGAAATGTCGCTGACTGCAATCTTGCCTGAGGACTTTCGTCAGTACTTCAGTACTACATTGGCCCCGTCAACCACTTGCAAGAAACAGGATTCGTAGAGATCTCAGGCTATTGGAATGAGTCCTTTTTTCGTCCGCCAGACACGCCTCTGAATCGGATCCCAAACTATGCTCCTCATCCTTGGTCGCACCTAGCAGTAGGTAACAAATTTGTTGTACGCGTACCCAAGGACCATATCCAAGTCTCCGACGAGCTTCATCACCTTGATAGGATTGTGTTACTCTCGACCGTTCTAAGTCGTACACAAAAGTCTGCTCGTGCAAACAGAGGCGGGTGCATCACAGTACTTTATCGAGGCCTCATTGTGTTGACAGCATATATCAAATATGCTAGCTGATTCTCCCTCTTCACTTCCTAATCCAGGAAAACCTCATCAGTCTTTACACTGTTTTCTGCAGCTCTTTCGTTGTCTTGCAGAAGCGAAAACAGTCCGACTCGGAACTCAACACCTGCATCGCCGGGATATTGACCTCATCCGCAGCAGCACGAGTGGAGAGATGTCGGCGTCAGCAACATCGTTCATGTTGACCAAGTGAGTTCATTGTCTTTTACAATAGTCTTATCCTTATCTCACTTGTCACCATCGAAGTCGTCAAACTCCAGGTACATGTATCATGCTCGCTCAGCTTTTTTAGACGAGACAGGCACGTTGGCCTTGTATCGTACACATATGCGCGCACGCTGTTTGTCTGAGTCGCGACTCGCTGGAAACATTTTACACTACGCTGGACTTTCCCATCACGCAGGGTGGATGCCTGATAAGAACCCCTCTTACACTGCATGGAGAATCAATTAGCATACAAATTTGGCAGAAGGTTAACTATTACTAGTCTATTAGGCCTCGGATGAACTCAACGACTCACAAGTATCGATCGTTTTCACATTAGATATCCTTGACTTGACGACGGCCTTCGATTACCACACCAATGCAGCTCTTGCCGGTTCAACAGCCCCGATAGTTTTTCTCCCTATGAGCCTTTGGCCCTTCGAGATCGCCTTATCCCACTACACCGTAATCTTTCTCCTTGTTCTGGTGGTGCGTCCGCGCATGAAAGGCTCCCTGTCAAAGTGCTTGCCCCTCTTGAACTTTACACAACCATCGTCTGTTCCTTCAGCTCTTCCATGCATTGTATCCCTGCAAATAGAGGTATGGTCGAAATCGACACTGTCGGCGCCAGATGGGTCGTGCTGGTATTAGCATCCGTGCGCCACCCAGCCTAGCACATAGAGAGTGGCCATTACAACTGGAGAGCAAATGCCAAATAGGTATAGGGCACGTACGATGATTTACGCGGTCCCCACCGCGAGTCCTAGTTGGTGCATATGTGATCGAAGTCTGGCGAACGGGCGAGATGACAGAAGTGAGTGGGCTCGGTGACTTTGGCCCGCTTGAACAGAGAAAAGAGTTCGACGAGCGGCACTTGTGCGACTTGCCATCAGCGCGGGGAGTTCTGTGGAACGCAAAGTGGTGCTACTGGTGTGAGCTAGCTCATTTACTTATACACGATTTGAGATTTGAGAGAATACTAACCGACATGGAACTGTTACGAATTGGTGGAGCGATGGTCGATGTCTTGCGAGGAAGGACTTGAATGGGGTTCGATATCATATCTTTCTCTGGAGGGTCACACACGGCAATCCTAAACAACAATTCGACAAGCCCTGGACATACCGTGAAGATCGAACCTGCCTGGAGGTTGCTCGCCGCTTGTCTCCCCTGTCCACACGTTGCTATCCGATCAACACCTTCTTGCGGAAATGGAAGCAGAAGTATAGCTTTGAGAATTTCTGTTTTAATTGTTGATATTGCGCGGCTTGGTCCGAATCTGCTCATTTGGGGATCTTCCTTGGCCTAACTCGACGCATCCGAGCTGGGCCAATCGATCATCGGGTCCCTAGCTCATCGTCTCACCGGAAATTGTCAGGGAAAGGGCGTCGTCCTATCCTGAAGGCGACAAATACGACAGGGCAGGGGAGAAGGGCGAGAAGTGGTTGAATACAGCGCGTGAGAAAGGACCGAGAGTGAGCAATGAAAACGCGGAGCACAAAGATGAGTAGATTCTGGAAGCACGCCATCCAGGACTACCGAACGCCATTAACGCGGGCCTCGTTTGTCTGAGGGATCGCTGGGTATAAGTCACAGAAGTCAGGCAAGTCATACGAGGCGCTTGTTACCTTGGCCTGCGTGCAATTTGACGCGCAGACATCTTCGAAAAATTGGAACCACTCCCCTAGGGGACGATTGGCGGGTGTACACATACGAGATACAGCATGGTGCAATCGAGGTGCGTTGACTGCATTTGACTCGAGGGCGGCCCGGGACACAAGATTCTTGCATGGACAACACTGGATGGTGATCCTGTTCAAGCTTACTTGTTGCGAAGGGTAAAGTAGTGCCCAGAGCTAAAGGTCAATACTACGTAAGACAGTAAATTCATTTAGAACAAACAAAACACAACATTGACGTGAATTGGATGATGTCAGCTTTGCCAGCGAAAATAGGCATTGTTACGCAGCAGTGAGACCGGGCACGGAACTTTAAATCACTCACGACAACGACGACGACGACGACGAGAAGAGCGTGATGGACTCGGAAGAGTCATTCGCGCGACTCGTGCATAGCGCAAACCCGGCAGCGATGAGGTATCCACCGACGACGCAGAACATGGACCCATTCTTTGACGACGACGACGACCTGCTCGGAACACCTAATCAGCCTCTTCCGATGCGTTCACAAGAGAGCGGCTTACCACTCGCACTCAATGCTGCACCACCTGCAGGTCTCACCGCATCCACGACGTCCCTGCCCCCTACCGGTCAACCACAGGGTTGGTCAGATCAGGCATTTCAGGGCAGCGCCTCCTTTCCAGGTGTGCCCTCAAGCAAACCCACCCTTTCTCGAAGACCACGCCGGAAGAAATGGAAATGGCCTTGGGAGAAGCCACTAGCACTCACCGGCGAACGTATCATTGCACTCAACAATCCGATGATGAATGACGAATTTGGCGACAACTTCGTGTCCACCAGCAAGTACAATACCGTCACTTTCTTGCCAAAGTTTCTCAGGGGTATTACTGTTGTCCTTTCATTCGTCTTGCACTCACTTTTCACTCACAGAGCAATTCTCAAAATACGCCAACCTGTTCTTCCTGTTCACCGCCTGCATCCAGCAAATACCAAATGTCTCTCCCACGAACCAATACACCACCATCGTTCCGCTCGGGATTGTTCTTCTCGCGACTGCGTTTAAGGAAATCCAGGAAGACCACGTCAGTTCTTTCCTCTCTTCTCTGCAGCTCTCTCATTGTCCTGCAGAAACGACACCAATCCGACTCGGAAGTCAACGCCCGCATCGCCAAGGTACTCACCTCATCTGCAACATTCGAGCACCATGAGTGGAGAGATGTGCACGTCGGCGATATCGTTCGCGTTGATTCAGACGAATTCATCCCCGCCGATCTTATCCTGGTCTCATCCTCCGAGCCAGAAGGCCTCTGTTTCATCGAAACCTCAAATCTCGACGGGTACGCCTGGCTTTGTTTTCAACTTCTCATACTCATACTTACGCGCTCTCAGTGAAACCAATCTTAAAATCAAACAGGCTTCCTCCTCTACTGCTACCCTCATCTCCCCTTCCCTTGTGGCATCCCTGCACGGTTCCCTCCGATCGGAACAACCCAACAACTCTTTATACACCTATGAGGGGACTCTGGAGGTCCCTTCCGACTTGGGCGTCCCTCGCCAAATCCCTCTCGGACCGGATCAGATGCTTTTACGTGGTGCACAATTACGGAATACCCCTTGGATATATGGTATCGTTGTGTTCACTGGTCACGAAACGAAGCTCATGCGGAATGCCACGTGAGTATCTCTGTTATCCCTGCTTCGTCTATCTCATTCGTCGCGGGTCAGTGCTGCACCAATCAAGAGGACGGCAGTGGAGAAACAGGTCAACATCCAGATTATTTTTCTCTTCGTTTTTCTTCTCGCACTGTCGCTTGGCTCGACGATTGGTGCGAGCATCCATACGGTCAGTTCTTGGTCCCAAATGTGTTTCCACCGTCGTTCACACATCCTGGATCAGTGGTTTTTGTCGAGTTCACAGTGGTACCTGTTCGAATCAAGTACTTTTGCGGGTAGAGGTCAGTCGACACGAGCCAACGTGACCGCTCCTGCTGACTCCACATCTACTAGCCAAGACGTTTGCGGAAGGTAGTGCTCATTCACTTTTTGACCAATCTAGTCTAATCCAAACCTGATAGATATTCTAACGTTTATTATCCTTTACAATAATCTTATCCCCATCTCACTCATTGTCACCATGGAAGTCGTCAAGTTCCAGCAGGCCCAGCTGATCAATTCGGACCTCGACATGTATT
>JBBPMZ010000500.1:0-13102 GCA_038090575.1 Tylopilus cf. pernanus | reverse complement strand
GGGGGAAGAGGAGTGGATGCAGTGATGACGCTGTTGTGACGTCACTGTCGCATTCAGGTATCACGAAGGGTGGGGGTGAAGGCGAGGTGAAAGGTGACGATGACGCTGTCGTGACGTCGTTGTCGCGTTCAGGTGGCCTGAATGGTGGGGCAGAGGCGGAGGAAGGGAACAAGGTGCAGAGATGGAAGAGGAGGAGACAGACACAACGCGTGAACGATGCGACAACAAGTCGCATCGTTGTCACGTTGTGTTGTCCCTCGCGTTCTTGTCTTTACATGTTGTCAGGTGGGCGGCACGAAGGGAGAGGGCGAGGCAAGGCGTAGGGTGAGGTGTGGGAAGGTGAGACTTCAGTGGGAGGGCAGGGTAGAGCAACGGGTAGGAGGCACTGGCAGGGTGGGTTTATCCCTTCAAGTTGTGGTCATCGCCGCTACGAAGAGGTGTGGCTTGAAGGAGGGACGGGACAGGGTGAGGTGCAGGAGGGAGGGGGGTTTCCTGCAACGTATATCAAAGGGTGTACTCGTTAGTAGATCACTCGCGCGACTTCCTCATCAACGCCAGCACCTCCGATGCCACCAAAGAACTCGACTACGGTAACCTCAGCCCTGAATCGACTCCAAACGCTGCCCAAACGAATGCTGCCACCACCAATCACTACCGACTCTTGTCGGTGAGTATGCAGATGATATGGAAGTTCCGGGTACCTTGAGACTGAGTTGTGCCACCTTGAGGACAGTGACAGGCGTGCGAGACGGTTTGGGACTTGGAATTTTGCGACTCAGTTATCACGTGATATCACGTGATGTGAATTCTGACCGTTTTTTCAACTTTTTTTCATCCAACGCCAGGACTCTCCTTCTTGTGCCACCTTGCCCAGCGACAATGGTGATGGGCCACCCTCCGCCTTACCGTGTGCTACCTTACATGCGACGACAACGACGCCTCTACCTCACCCCCCTCTGGTACCACTTTGTCTAGCGAAGAAGGATGAGGATGGCGAGACCACGACCGTCAGCGTGACAACGATGACGCCTCACCCCCCTCAGGCTCATGTCACCCCACCTGGCGTGATCAGGACACGATAAGGATGCTATCTCACCTGGCGACGACGAGGATACGGATGAAGATGGGGACGAGCATAACATGCGATCACGGCTATGACACGACGAGAACGATGTGATGACGATATCACAATGCAGAAAACGTGACGAGCATGGATCCGATTATGACCACGATGACATGGTGATGCGACGAGCATGGCGAGGATAGTCCGAAGATGAAGACGACGACATGACCGTGACCGTAACTACGACACGATGACAACAACATGACAACAATATCATGATGATGAGGACGTGACGAGGACGGATATGACGACCACCATCATGACGACACGATGTCAATGGCAAGGACAGCGGCAGTCACGGCGCAAGGGCGACGAGGACAAGGACGAATACGACGACCCCCATCATGGCAACACAATGACACGATGTCAATGGCCAGGACGGCACAAGGGCGACGAGGACAAGGATGGATACCACCACCACCATCAGGCTGACACGACAAGGAACGGCGAGGACGGTACAAGGGCGACAGCGCCTGCTCACTGGTACAGTGCATGCTCAGATTGATGTATACGATGTATTATGTTCTTAGTTTTAAAACGTGAATTATATTTTATCTGCGATTCAGTTGCTCAGATTATATAAATAAGGAATTTACAAGATCCTAAGAAAATTTCAAGGCATTCTAAACAACCAGCAATGTGATGTAGATTGGCAATTGGCCGAGTTCTTCTGTACCGTCGACAGATTCATAAGACTTCCCCAGGACCGACAGGACTCACAGTGATGGGCCTCGCTGGAATGTTGATACCATTCTCTGACATCTGTCAGGGTTATAGAAACGACGCAGGACGCCAACCAATATAAGGTGCTTACGAAGCTTATGGTTATTAGTGAGTTGACAAAGGTTTATAATGGCATTGTCAGAAATTTTGAAAACTTGTGATGGAATTGGCGATATGAGGATCTTGCGCCGCCAAGCCCATTTCCATATCTTCCGGACGTCAAGCGCTGAACCCTCCAACAGCCTTGGCTTATCATGTCCACTAGTACTTCTCGTAACAATCATGAAAGCTTGTAGCAATCTCTCACTTATTTGGGGTTTGAGCCTGCTACTCCTGTAATGACATAGGAAGCAATGCTGACAGCGTCTTTTCAAGGGTCAATAAACGGTTGCGACGAACGTAAGAAGGCAGTGTTCGTATCAGCTGAGGGTCATCTGCGAGGCAGCATTTAATCCCGTAGGGTGTGATGTAGGTCTGCCGCATGATGATTGGTAAGTGTACTATGTTCTCCAGTGGAGCTCACTCTACTCATTGATGTAAGCTCATTACCAGTGCGAGCGCTCATATCATTCCGCCACTTCGAATCTCCTTCAAGTAGCTGTGCTTAACATTCGATCCGATATTGGTCGTGCAGAAAATGAAAGTATCTAGTTCGACTCTATTAACACGTTGAAACCTCGTTTATGTTTTGATTCTCAGTCTTAATCAGTGGCTCTTTGCCTTATATTCACCGCGTTCATTCTTGTTGCTTATATTTCTCGTCCTCCTACTTTGTACAAGTCTATCCACTACATCGAACACAGGTGAGTGATGCTGAGCAAAAGGCAGTTAACACTGCTGAAGCTCCCCCGACAGGCACCTCAAACCAACTGATAATGCCGCTCGAGCATAGTGGTGTTCACGCAACCACAGAGATCCGAGGCAATTTTAATGACGTTCGTGGAGATCAGTTTAACCTGGTTGTATACGGAAATGGTCCTCTGCCCGTCTTTGCAATTGCTATCCAAACTGAAGGATCGCAAAACAGTGACCCTTCCAGAACGAGCTCAACAGCAAAAAAAAAGCGGAGAGTGCATTGGAAGATACAATCCAGACCATTCAAGAGCTTGCTAACCTGGTCCCTATCGATCCAGCAAAATCAATTCTGGCGGATGTCGCCATATTTCTCTCGCTGTTACAAGTCTGTCTCTCCCCCCACCAATTTCTCTCAGAAATAAGAGTGACTGACTCTTGCCACAGAAGCGCTGTACCCGGTGGGCCTGGGCCAGGACCTTGGTTAGGGAAGAGCCCGCGCTGAGCAGAGCCAGGGGTCCTGGCGCAGTGGCTGGCGTCCTCGTAGTCAGTCGTGCATGTCGTAGTCGGTATCCAACCACTCGCACCTGCGGGTTCCCAGGGTGTCCCTCTCCAGCGCTCCAAAAGAAAGGACAGTCTGAACCCTCTCACTCTTAGTTGTAGAGCTATTTGTACGACTTTAGCGCTCGCCACGAAAGGGATTTCGATGGGTCGGATGAGTGACTATATTGGAACTCATTAGATGCGCTTCGGTCGTATGTGTCTTTTCTCCATTCTTGCTCTCAAACTCAGTTCACGTGATGCAAACAGTTCAGTTGATGGCTTACTGTCGGGAATCAGGAAGGCATCGAAGCGTGGACCCATAAGAAGACTATTTGGTGCCAGTCTCGATGCAAAAGAAGTTGGTATATGGGCTGCCGAGCTGGATAAAATTTGCACATTGTTCAGTGTACGTCATGACCCACAATGTGTACTGGTATCGTTGACAATTACGACAGGCAAAATTAAACATTGTTCCAGTTATTCCTCTGGAGCACATATGTGAACTATTGCAGCAGCACAACGTCCCCAAGTAAGGCTACTGTGCGAGACTTGCAGTTTGATTAACCATGTATTGCAGTTTGATTCCTGACCCTCCCCCACTACCTCCAGCCATGTTTTTTGGTCGTGAACAATTGCTTTGCAAGGTCAAAGTCGCCCTCCTTCACGACGAAGATGTTCTGTTGATCGGCCCGGGAGGGATCGGGAAGAGCACGTTAGCGATGGCATTGATGAACGAGGAAGATATCATTGAGCATTGCAGGCGTCGGTTCTTTGTGACCTACGCAAGCATGAATCCAAAGACAATAACCTTTGGCTCGTTTATGGACCGCATAGCCAGCATCCTCGGCCTATCTATGTTGGGTGTCGAGAATGAGCGCCAGATTAACACGAATCTCGCGTTGTCTCCCGTGCTCCTCGTCCTCGATAATGCAGAGACCTTCGAGGATGCGGTCAATCGGGATGAGGCAACGCGAATATCAGACTTTATCTGCCACATTGCAAACACCCCTGGTGTCACGGTGTTACTAACTTCCCGAACAAGCTCCAATGCCAGGAGAGTATCATGGACTCAATTCGATGTTCCGCCACTCGAGAGAGAACCGGCGCGACTATCTTTTAGGAAGATTTACCACGGGGAAATTAGTGACGACGACATTGATGGTCTGTTGGCTGCAGTCGATTTCCACCCGCTATCGATTTCCATCCTCGCATACACTGCGCGAGAGAACCGATGGACGGGAAAGGTACTTTTGGATAGGTGGAAGTCACAGCACGGCGAGATACTACAGACGGGAAACGGAAAAGACAACCTCGGATTCACGATCAGGTTATCGCTTGAATCTCCATCGGTCAAGGCACTCGGGGACGATGCCGTACGTGTACTTTGGACCGCCGCATTTTTCCCGCAGGGGATTAATCAAGGCCACCTCACTCACCTATTCCCCTCGCTCCCTCGAATAACAGCCGTCGTCGATACACTCTGCAAAGTCTCGCTCCTTTATTTTTCTGCTCCCTTTGTAACGATGCTCGCCCCCATCCGATTATTCCTTCTCGACGCATTCCCGACCGTGGGCCTCGAACTTCTTGATGACGCTCGCCACGTCTACTACAGCTCTATGCAAGCCATTACGGAGAAAAGGGATTCTCATGCAGATCTCGTCATTTCAGATCATTAAAACATTGAATACCTGATCGTGTTCGATATAGCACGTCCCCAGTTCAATATTCATGACATCTCTTTGGCTTGCCGTGGGTTTCTTCATGGTCTTGAGCGGCACCAACCACGTCCTACGTCGCTCGCTCCCGTCATTTCGTCGCTGCCTGAGGAATCAGCATTGGAGAGAGACTCAAAAGCATGGTGCTTGGACGCACTCGGGGGTCTTTATTTTGAACTCTCGATTTTCTCCTCTGCCGGAGCGTTTCGGTTAGCCGCTAGTACTCTGTTCGTCGCCATAGGAAACCACAGTAAGGCTGCACTTTGCACCTCCAATGCGGCCTTGTCGTTCAATACGCGGGGTTATTCCTCACGAGCTCAACAGCTTCTGGATAGTTTTATTTCTCCACCGTCCTGGCCACACCTCGGAGAGGAAAGCAAGGCCGACATTTATTTCATACTTGACTGGGCGAGGACGGTTTCTTCACCCGAAGACGCGGACAAACTCTTTGCGCTCAGCGGATGATTGTTACCGTGGTCTGGAGTCCCGTGTACGCCACTTGCGTGCAAGGATGTGCTATGGGTACAGCACACCGGAAGAAGTTCAAAAGCAACTTGAACCTCTCCTCATCAATTGCATGTCGTCACCCCGGGCCAACTCTTCTGATTGGGATCATTGGAGGTTCCTTGGTGTTGCAGTAGAAGCAGCGTTCATGCAACGCAGATTTGATGAAACAATGCAACTTCTAAATCAAGTGCATGAATCTGTCAATGGCAATTTCCGACTCAGTACGCTCATTTTGACATTCAAGGCTGCAGTTGCCTCTGAGCAGGGGGAATATGATCTTTCTCGATCTCTTTCGCAGCGCTGTCTTAATGTGCTTGGTGCGGTAACCACTCCTTCGTCCACCCAGTTTCTTCGAGCACTCTATGTCCAGGGTCGAAATGAGTTGTATGCGGGCTGCCATGCTACGGCTGGCCGAATGCTGGCTAACGCCGTTGTATATTGCGACACGCATGATGACATAGACACCAAGACATTGTGCATGAGAGCGCTAGGAGAGGTAGAAATACTCGTAGATCACACATCGAACTCAGACAAGTTTTTTACCCAAGTTGTGGCACTGTGTAAAGAATCTGGGACCCCACCGGCGCTGTTTGGCGTGTGTACGCCAATGCTGAGACTAGATGATGTCAAGTTTCCAGGTTGGAAGGGGTTCTTACAGGCGCAATAATTCAGATGCATGCTACCCGAACTGTGTATGTACGTAAGTACAAGACAAAAGTAAAATTTCTCGCATTCGTTACACACTAGCGCCGAGTTCGAGAAACCTTCTCGGCTCGCGACCCCTTTGCATGACCAATCTGCCAAGCTCTGGACCACCTCAACAGCATTTTTTTCGAACTCCGACCAATCTTCGTTGTGAATGGGTCATCCTACAAAGACTGAACATTCCCATTGAATATATCGCAGCACAAGAGATCTACTTCCGTAACCGTGCATCAATCGCTGGCAATACCAGAACCCGTTCGCCATGACCATCCGTCTCGAACACAATCAAATTAGTCGAAACACCATCGATATACCCATACATGTCCAGGTTCACCCACGGGATGAGACAGCCTTCTCCTGGACTGGGTGTGACAAGTCTGCGAACAAGGAACAGACGGTCAATCCAAGTTCCTACAACGATGAGAGTAGATGCTCATACCGGTATTGATCATCGCCTATGGCCCAGAGTGGCAGACGAGTCAACGCGCCAGGCTGGTCATCTTGCATCACCCGGATCACGTCCGTGCCGTTGATAGAGTACTTTTGGACATACAGCGAACCCTTGTCGATCTCGACCGTGAGGGATGTCGATCCGTCCTCAGAGCGCCACGTGCCGGCAAGGTTATCCCGCGTAACGTCTTCCAACACGCGATCAAAGGCAGGCTGTACATGGGTCATAATGAGCTTCGTGAGTGCAATCGATGCCATGGCTGGTCCAGACTGAAGCACGATGACACCGTACGAGCTGTCAGGGTTGACCGTAAAAGCCGTATGGTAACCCAAAAGCTCCCCGACTATGACAAGGACGATCAGATTGCATTCCTTTAGAGGGCTTGTACAACGTTCCACTGACTTTTTTGGTATAGTTTCTGTTTCCGACCATAAGAGTCCATCGAACTGTATATTTCCCATAGTGCGCCGACTTCAGAGTAGTCGTCGAACCAGCTGTGCATAGGGCGCATCCATTCGCGAACGGTGTGCGGTGATAGGATGCTCTCCGGTCGTTGAGGGTTTATGAGCGTTTGCATGAGCTTAGTGAGGTCGGAGAGCGAGCCCATTTGCCCTCCGGACGGGTATGATGCATCCTTGAAATCTTGGTCCTAAAACATAAGTCAACATCGCAATATGAAACATGTATCAAAGCACGCACGATCTCCCCAGAGTTGATTGAAGACACGACAGCATGAGGCCTGGTTTCCTCCGTGACCAGGAATGTGGTTCCGTTGAATCCAAGCGGTCGAAAGATATCTTGTTGGACCAGCTCAGCATGCGTCTGGGGTGCAGAGGGACCGTTTGCGGCCGTATTTGCGGCCACATTGGCAATTCCCAACAATGAATAGCCGGTGTTCGAGTACACGGGATAGGTATATGGAGCTGCTACAGGGCGACTCTGCGCAATGCCATCGAAGACATCTTGACGAGACGGGAAATCGCGACCGTTGTACTCTGGAGGACCCCCTCCAAATAACGAGTCTGGCCAGTGTCCCAGGGCACTCCCTGGTGGTAGGTCTCTTCCTAGACCCGACATATGGCTCATTAGACTGCGGAATGTGATCGGAGCATAATATTTGTTGTACTGCAACTCTGGACACACAGACGACACAGGATCGTCCCTGGAAGCAAATAGGTCAAACGTGGTTTTTCGAGAAGCGCAACGCGTCACCTACAGTCTAAGCACGCCACGGTCACGAAGAATAAGGGTCTCGAGCGCAGTGAATAGTTTTGAGATGGATGCGAGCCTATAGATGGAATGTCGATCCACAGTAGTATCTCCCGATTCGTTGGCCCGACGTTTTCCCCAGAAACCCTCGTAAAGCGGACCTTCGGACCCGACCACGGCCACACTGAGGCTGTCGATTCCACCTTGGTCGAATGAGCGTTGCAGAGCAGCATCTAACTGGCGGAACGCGTTTTGGAGATGTACATTGGTTCCAGAAGGAGGGTTTGTCGCCAGAAAGGGTGGTAGCGGTGCCCGACACTCGTGGACTTCGGGCTGGTGATCGGACTGACGCAAAAGAGATGGAAGATATGAAAGTCGAAAGGGTATCAGGGGATGAACCAAGGCCTGAAAAAGGGCCGCCAAAGCAACTGCGTTCAAGAGGAGGCTCCACTGTACCCAACGGGGAGTGGACCGCTGGATGCTGACGCGCTTACTCGAGGGATCCTTGGTCATGGCGCTGTTCACGAATCGCTCAAGCCACCAGCCCTTGCCATCTTGTTACCACATGTCGCACACCCAAGGGGGATTGAGCGCCATGCGAGATATTTTGGTCCATCAGACGCGATCACTCGGACTACTTCACTTTCCCACGTCAATTTGATGGTCAATGCTTCCTACACTGCTCTACGTTTCTCTCCGCCTCTGCGTACACCTGAGTCCAGTCTCTACACAAGTGTGGCTGGGTTAGGTCGACTGTCAAATGGGTATCCAACACAGGCTCGAGCGTCACGTCCGCCCGGCAGAGTGTCATCATCCGCAAGTAGTTCAAGCAGTGCTGCACATGCTCTGCGTGCACCTCGTACGTCCGGTTTGCGCCCTTCTCGAGCGCAAGTCGAAGTCGACCAAGACAATGTAGTTCGTGGTACATCGTCAAGGCAAAATTGCGGCGTTCAGGGCCAAGACACACCCATCCATCTCCAAGTGTCGGGAACTGTGTTTCCCATTGTTCCAATCCATCATCTCCGTCGATGGGGTAGTGCGCCGTGTCCTCTGGAAACATAATGGCATCCCCAACTTCCATGGGGTAGTATGCAGGGTAGTCGTCCCCGACCCAGGCTATGCGTGACCTCCATGGTGAGTTTTATACTCTGATTCGAGTGTGCGTTTAGACTCACTGTACTGTATGTCAGACTTGCTACCTCCCTCGTCTATGGCGATCGCAGGATTTCTCACGATGCTCGCGCTCCATACTGCAAGTAGGATCGCGATGGCTGACCAGAGAGCTAGTTCATAGGTGGGGGACATGGACTTTCTCTCCGTATGCATGATAGAGGGAGTAAGGTGGTAGCTGCCGGTCCTCCCCGGTAAGTAGAGAGTTTATCGGGATTGAGATTCGTGGTCTCTAACCGCTGGCACGTGCTAAATAGATAAGGCGGTGATCAACGTTTCCACCCTTGGGCTTCTCCATCAGCCAACGACACAGCCTCCAGTTAGGTGCTAGGCCGCATAGCTGTGTATATTTTTGGCTGCGACCCCCATTACAACAAGCCAAAGATATATTACGACGCTCGTCGTTCTGCGTACTAGTTCCCCTCTCCTGATTCCAGCTTGCAGGAGAGCATTCGATGATTTCCCTACCGACAATTCCGTTTCTTGCCTCTTGGAAGTCTAGAACCCATTCCTACGACCCTGTCCCTGCGCCAGATGAAGAGACATTACTAGCCTCGCCAGAGATCAAAGAACCTTCTCCCATAACGTCACCCAAGCGCAGCCTTTTGTTCGACTCTTCATTTTGGTTGACCGCACTCGCCGCTCTGTCCATCGCCGTCACCGTCCGCAATCTCATTGTCATTCAACTGCATTCTCAAGCACCTCACATCGTCACTCTAAATGCCCCTATTGCTCGTCCTTACAACGGACTGGAAAAGTTGGTGCGCAACGAATCGTCGCCGTCATGGCCGCTTTCCACCACCCTTGAAGTCGACTTCATTGGTGCGACAGAAGGCGCGCATATACAACATGTACTACACAACGATTCAATTGCACAGCTAGACTCGGAGGCATGTGTGTTCATCCTACCAAAAACTTGATTCTTTCACTAATTTCCAACCGTATCCAACAGCACACGATCGTCCTACAGCACCGTGTTCGAGACTATGGCCTCGAATACTGCGCCATCGAATTACGGTTCCTTCATTCTACAGGACGAGGACATGAGGAGACTAAACGGGGATATGGGCATATTGGGGACAGGCCCTACCTCACTTTGCGGCGTTTGAGCGACTCGGGGAGTAAAGCTATTCTCGCCCAGTCCGCGCTTCCGACGTCGCTCCCTACACGCACAGAATTCCTTGGCAACATCGCCCTTGATGGCACGCACACGGCGAAGTCGTCTTACTTCAGCTGTAGTGCTGGTTCTATTCAGACCCTTGAGATCGCCGTCGCTTGCGCGTCCGATCCCTGCAGCATGGATTTCCAATTGACGGACTCGCCACAGTGGCAAGGTACGATCCGTCCTCGTGTTGACATGCTGTAGACGCGGCTTCTGATATACATTGTCGTCTTCATTCGTAGGCTTTTTGTTCCTCCAGAGCGAGGCTCAACAGCATGATGCGTAACTTGGCGACTAGGCTGATCATCATCCTAACGAAGCTCACCCCTGCAGCCGCGTGTTCGAGGGACGAGAACGTTGTTAGTTATGCGGGTCATGGCGTCACACTCACGTATTGCTGGGGAAACGGCAGACTCTACTCTACTCGTATCAGATCAGTTGAGCATCGATTGGTGTACTGCCTATCCCCCGACGCAATGTTACAAATCCCCTCTGGTAGAGTTTCATGTGTTTTTACTTTAATGGGTCCGCCATCATGTCGTTGCTGATTGTTGGCTGGCCATTTCATATCACTGGGAGTCGAGAAGAGCCTGATGCAGCAAGTACGGAATCGAGTCTAAACTACTTGAAGAAATGCATTGCTTTCACTGATCGATCAATGAATGTCAGGAAAGGCCTAGGTGGTGATAAGAATAGAAGCGATGGATTCCTCGACAGCGTTCTTCTCCGTAACTCGGTTGCCCCAACATGACGCACTTTTTACGTCAATTTCTCCACATTGTATGGTTTCTCATCGACCCGACATTTCAAGTTGCTCGTCTCACCACTATGGTAAAACGAAATGCTTCAGGTTATTTCAAGCCTTGGTCGCACTGTGAGCATCATTGATCAATATGTATATCATGCTGCGGCAGCGATTCATATCAATGTCCGCCTTGCCTCAGTAACGTAACAGTGTCCTTGCTTTTGTCAGGGTGTTACCTATTCCGATTACAATGGGCTGGCAAAACGTAGGCGATTAAATTTGTCCTTATCGCACCACCCATGGGCATGGTCCCGCTGGCAGACTGCTGGTTCACAGTAATTACCGCGACAACCCCACACAACGACGGATCAAACTGGCCTTCGTCACAGATTCCCACACAGAATCATGCTAGTCTAGTCCGAGTCGGAGAAACAGCAACGTCTGAGTCAGTATGCCATACAGCACGCATCATCGTTATTTGAAGTCGCTGACGGCACCAAACAGAGGACACCACCACCACGGCGCCTGGTGGCACCATTGGGGCTGTATTCAGCCTAATTCGTATGATCGGCTCAAAAACGGCGCCAACACGCAAGCTCCGAGTCGGACATTGTCAACCGTCGCATGTCAGCGCGCGCGCGTTGCGTCCGTGCGTTCAATCGGACGCTATGCGACCCACCCCAAGGACGTAAGTCCAGAGGGCGCCGCATCGATGCAGTACAGGGTCTCACCCGTCTCTGGCACTTCCTAGCATGATGGCAGTGGGCACACCCCAAAGCGGTGCATGCCGTCTTGCGTTTACTTAAAACATGAGGCTGCGGGGTCAAAAAAAAAAAAAGTGTCTGGTCTATCAGATCTGCGACTCGGACGCCTTTCGTTGTCGTTCCCTCACCCTTTTTTTTTTCTTTGACGTTTTTCGTCATGCAGTCACGATTGGGACGTACCTCGTCGAGCGCTTTTGTTCTCGTGTGTGTTGTGTTATTGGTGTGCGCGACGGTTGCGCAAGGCGCAGGTGAGTGGGGGTGTTTCGCTGCGTGCGTCAGCATGCAAATACTCAAGACGACTTAGCTCTCGATGCCCGAAGATTTATAGCTGACGTTGGTGAGTCTGCTGTGGCGATCATAACAGGTGCCTCTTGATGACGACAATGTCCACTTGCAGGGAAGCGAGAAGCCACCAACAAGAATCTTGGAGTCGAGGACGTAGCAGGTTGGTTCAAGGAATATATTCACTCCAGATCGAGACGTGAGTCGAACCGGTTGATATTGGGAAATCTTGCGACTCACGGAGATTTACATTATAGGGGAGACGGGGGAAAGCGACGTTACTAAACCAGAGGACGATAAAGCATTAGGGTGGTTTAGAGCTGCTAAACTTTCGGAGCGTGAGTGGGATTGTTATCATTACTGGCATACTCGGCTGATGATGATTTGCGTCTCAGGAAATGAAGGAGACGACGTTACTAGACCAGAGGACGATATGGCGTTGGGGTGGTTTAGAGCTGCCAAACTCTCAGAACGTGAGTGTCGTGGAGTGATTGTTTCCAACTAACGACTCACAAACTCGATGTTACAGGGGAAACAGTGGAAGACGATCTTGCTGAGCGAGATGGTATAGGTTTGGTTGGATTTTCGGAACGTGAGTGTACGTTTGGTTTAGTTCGGATGTATGACCAATAGAGATGCCTATTTCAGGGGAAGTCGAGACGGATGTTAATCCCCCGGATGATCATGCATGGTTTGTTTCAGTCGACGTCGCTGAATCTGACACCTAAAGTGAGTGTTGCGCAAGTCAATTGGAACTTGAACTCACAAAGCGTCCGTGCTTCGAAATAGTAGAAAACCCATGATCATAGAATCTTCCTGTATTTATTCATCTTCGGGGGTAACCTTTCTCTCTCTCAACTTGGGACATGTACTACTATCTATTGGGTTTTGTACGATTTACTCGGTCACTGTCGTTCACCAACTCGGATGTAACGTTGTCCTGACATTTATACACGCCACGGTAGTGGTTTATCCTTCAGTCTTGAGCATTTGAGCTTGAAACTTGCAAGCTGCTGGTAGTAATTACCCGCTCAGACCCAATTACGTAAAGGGAGATTCTCCCAGACCGCCACTCGTACCGTCCATAACTGCATGATGGCCTATCTTCACGAAATTCAAATGCCTGGGCTTCTTATCCCCTTCTCCACATATCCGAGTCAACAACCAAGTATGATGGCGATCCGAGTCGCGCAAGTCTGACATTCGGCTTC
>JBBPMZ010000499.1:0-13105 GCA_038090575.1 Tylopilus cf. pernanus | reverse complement strand
CATGAAGGACTTCCTGCTGCAAGATGCAGTCAGCAAGATTGCGGTATCCAAGCAATTGGTGATTTTGATCGATCGCGCTGTGAGTAGAATGTGACTGCTAGGAATGCCTTGATTCTCATAAGACTTGTAGCGAGCCGGTGAGCTTAAAAAGACATTTACACCGAATCTGGTGTCCCCTCCGACGTCCATCGTGCCCAAGTCGGGCAAGCGATTGAAGCTTCTTGATGTTGATCCTCTGGAATTGGCGCGGCAAATGACGATCTTAGAAAGTCAATACTACCAGAAAATCCGGCCCATGGAATGTCTATCAAGATCGCGAGAGCAAAAGACGGATCACAATGATAATATTGCTCGGGTAATTCAAACCAGCAACAGGGTACGTCCACTCCTCTATATACCCACTCTCAATTAATGCCCCACAAGATTGCAAACTGGGTCGCCGACGCAGTTCTGGCTTATGACGACTCGCGGAAACGAGCAGCTATTCTCAAACATTTTATTCTGGTCGCCGATGTGAGTCACACGTATGTCACGTGAGGAGTCGCCGCTGACTGTTGATAATAGCGTTGTCGATCCTTGCACAACTATTCTAGCATGGTTGCGATCGTATCTGGACTGAATTCTCCTCCCATCCGTCGTTTGAAACGTTCCTGGGAACAAGTCAATTCGCGCCACATCACCCAGCTGAACGCTTGCGAGATGACGATTGATTCGGGGAAGAACTTTACTAATTATCGTTCGACGCTTGCAAAAGTTGCACCCCCATGTGTCCCTTTTATCGGTAAGGAGATTCCGAATGACAATTAAATCGGGCTTTGACCGGACATCCCCAGGTGTTTTCCTTACTACTCTCACCTTCATTCAAGACGGATCCAAGGATACCCTGCCAGGTAATCTGGTTAATTTCAGGAAGCGCCAGAAGGCGTCCGAAGTGATTCAAGATATCCAGCGCTGGCAAACCATCCCACATCACTTCCATCCCCTTTCCGCAGTTCAGATGTACATCGAAGAGTCACTCGGCAAGTTCAGCGACCAAGTTGACGTCGGTGACATGTTCTGGAACCTGAGCTTGGAGCGGGAACCTCGTGAGCGGGAGGATGAAAAGATGGCACGTTTACTGCAAGAAAGCGGATTTTTGTAGATTGTTGGGTTCTGTGGATTTGCTTGTATGGCATGTTATGCAATCGTTATGTTGTACGGTTATGCTTTGGAGGATTGGTTACTACCTGAGTTACGTTCTGATGTCAATGAAATTTGCTACATCTACTGGTATAGATCCTTGTTACAGATGATGCGGTACTAGTAGTGCCACAGGCAGTGATGAACCCCGGGATGTGTACAAGATAATCAGTATCCGGGTTACCGTCTATCCTTTGCGGCTCACGACTACTAGGCTGTAAGCCCAGGCCTTTTCAACACCGTGTTCCCACCTCAGCTGAACCTTAGCGGCGGGGAAAATTCTAGCCGTGGCGTCAACATAAGACAACGGGCACACTGGTAAGTTGACATACTTGACGCCTTTCCGTCTGAACTCCAGACCGTGCAACACACCTTGTACATGTACGGGGCGACGATGGTGATGACGCACACGAGGGGCATCCAGCTGATGACGGGGTGGGTGGCACCAACAATTTGAACGCGCCATAGTCCCACAACGTCATCCTCGTCACTTCCGTCGCCTGCACCACCTGACAGAGGCCAGTGTAGGTAGTGCAAGCGGCGGAGTAGAGCTGGATGCAGACTCGGAGATTAGCAAGAATCGTCCAGAGGTGGACGCAAATGGAGGAGACGAGCGCCCAGAGAACGGGTAACTTGTAGAGGACGATACAGGCAGTGACCCCGAGGGCGCAAATGGTAGTAGAGACGACCCCACAGAGAATGGGTAAGAAGACGGTGCAGGCAGTAGCCCAGAGGGCGCTGATGGTGAGGACGATGGGTAAGAGGACGGTGCAGGCAGTGGCCCAGAGGGCCCCGATGGTGAGGACGACCCCGCCGAGAATGGGCAAGAAGACAGCACAGGCGGTGGCACAGAGGGCACCGACGGTGAGGACGATCCCGCAGAGAACGGGTAAGAGGACACCGCAGGCGGTGGCCCAGAGGGCGCCGATGGTAGAGACGACCCCACCAAGAATGGGTAAGAGGACACCGCAGGCGGCGGCACTAAGGGCGCAAATGCTGGGGACAACCCCACCGAGAATGGGCAAGAGAGCAATTGGCAAGAGAGCAATGCAAAACACCATCAGCGGACTAGGACAATATTCAATGCCTCGGAGAAACCCGAGGATTGGCTTGGTGAGCGTTTAGCAGAGCCTCACCCCTTATGCGTTTCTTTCACGGAAGCTGTTACATATATCGAACAAGATCCGGCAAGCACGCATTCAATTCAGATACAAATAACTTAAATCACCACAAAGATTGTGGTGTGCTGACTGGTAGTTGCAAATCTTATGTGTCGAGTATGTGGCGAAGACTCGGAGCAACAACTAAATAGTCTCAGGGCGGAATGCTGCCTGACTGAACGAGCTGAAGAATGGACTTGGAGGATAAATCGATCATGGATCATCATGTATTGAAGCTCCTGTCAAACTGGCGTGTGTTCTACGTAGGTACCTCGCTGCGCATAGACCACGAGGCCGATGGTATCATGTTTCTAAAACGACGAGCACGTACAGTCATTGATTCCGCACGAACGATTGGGTAAAGACGGAATGTGAGGTGGGCCTGGAATGGGATCAATAGGTACGATGCGTCCGTACAGACCTACCGGCACCCACATTAGGCGAAAAGTGACTGTGCCTCGATATTGGAGACTGAATGTAGTGAATAAAATGTGCGGATGTATGTGTGCGAATAGTGGGTAATTCAGTTTCGTCCCCTGCGAACAGTGCAAAGGCAGAAAGAAGATTGTCATTCCGATGATGGATATCGTAGACGCGCGCCCCAGAAGTTTTGAAATGATAGTGCGTGGGAACAAACTTATTGCAGGAAGGAGCTGGCAACTGAGTGCTTCCGGCGATTAAGAGTAAGGAAAACTGTGTTGCATGGCAACTTTTGAGAACCACAAGCCCGTTACAAAGTTTTTGGGCGGCCTTTCGATGCGATGAAGAAAGTTATACTACGAAATGAAGAAGGATACGTACATTAGGGTGGTGGCAAAGGGGGGATGTCGCATAAATCCCGCTTTGGCTGCAGTTGTTATCATATCATGATTTGTGGGCACGACCGTGGACCGGACAGTGCTGACATGTTCAATGGGGGACCCGATCTGCTCATGCATGACCGCATCCCAGGACGACACGAACGAACCAGCAGCTGCGATGTATTGTCGCTTGCCAAGGCTTGAACATTGTGATACCGAGAGTTTTCGTTGACGTATGTACGCCATTTATGCAAAGCCTGTCATGAGTAAATACATCAAGATGGTAGATAGGTGGTCCACCTCATGCATCACTAGTATATGCATGAGTTGCATCGTTACGCTTCGGGTGGATTACTTACTATCTCATCTGCTACTACCGTTGATGACTATGCCATTGGTATCACAAAAAAAACCATACAAGTGTAACCAGTTTCTGTCTCACTGTCTACCCTTTGCGGCTCGTGACTGTAAGGCAGTAAATGCGGACCCTTTTGGCGTGTAGGTAATGCAGGCGATGAAATAGAGCTGGACGCAAACAGAGGCGACGAGCACCCAGAGAATGGGTAGTAACTTGAAGAGGACATAAATGGTAGTAGAGACGACCCCACAGAGAATGGGTTAGAAGACGGTGCAGGCGGTGGCCCAGAGGGCGCAAATGGTAGGGACGATCCCGCAGAGAGCAGACAAGAGGATAATACAGGCGGTGGCCCAGAGAGCACAAATGGTAGTAGAGATGACCCCGCAGAGAACGGGTGAGAGGACGGTGCAGGCGGTGGCCCAGAGAATTCCAATGGTGGACACAATTCCGCAGAGAATAGGCAAGAGAACAGTGCAGGGGATGATGCAGACTGTGGAGACAAACGCCAAGACATTCGAGAGAAAGACCGACAGCAGGATACAGATAGTAGAGATGAATACCCAGAGCTGCGTAGGAGAATGGGCCGGAAGGCAACAAAGATATCGCAGACGAATGCCCAGAGTTGAACAAGAATCATGTGTAGAGGGGTGATCAATACGGTTCCGAGTCCGCTCTAACTGCAAAATTATGGGAGCAACGCGACGGCTTGCGATCTCGCGGTTCGATCGATATCAGTGACAATAGGATATACTAAATAACAAAGAATCATACAAGCGTTACGAATCCGATCAACCCTCTTGCGAAAGAAGGGCCTAGTTCAAGCGTGAGGACGACGCACCGCTACCCTTGGTGCCCTGCGACTGCAAACGTCCAAAGGGGGGCTCTTGTTCCACATTCCCGCCGTGACTCGTCGCAATCGTCTGATAGTTTGTCGTGTCCGAGTCTGACCGACCCAAAAAACATTAGCATGCCTGTCAACGTCACCACACCTGAACACATACCACACAACATGCCCTCCCGTCTGAGTTCCAGACAATGCCGCAAGGCCAACTCAAGGATATTGCACACGCACGGGATAACGATAAACACAAAGAAAACAATCTTGGCAATGGTGACAAGGTGGGTGAAGACTGTACAAAGTGAGCTGGCGACAAGTTCACGACTAGATGGGACGTACGATAGCTCACTACGGCCACCAACCCAGTCCTGAGCGCCTCGAACGGGGACCATGTCCACACTGCCTCGAAGGCCTGCACCACGCAAAACCAAATAGCGACGCAGGCGGTGGAGATGGATAGCCAAAGATAAACGAAGACGTTGCAGAAGGATACCAAGAGAAGACGGAGGTAATCTAGGAGCTTATGGAGGATGGCGGGGAGGCCGACGTCGCCGTCAACGGGAGGAGGTGGCATGGTGAGTGTGAAGTTGAAGAAGGTCGCACCATGCGGTTTTGTTATCTGTAAGTTTCGTAACACCACAGCTCACGGTCGGTTATCACATCACGTCTCGCCTAAGTCAGTTAAGTAGAGGTACGTAAAGATATCAAGTGACAGCCATTTATCTAGTCGACAGTCCCCCAGTGGACTCATTTCAGTCCATCACACATGGGGTTGCCTCATGTCACGAGAGGAACCCCCTTTCCTTGAACGAGAGCGCGATTGGCTCTCTGTAGAAACAAGGGATCACAGTGCATTCATGTTCATGTCAAAATGGCACGCGTTCCATGTAAGTACCTTGCTACGAAGCCAATGGTATCATGTTTTCAGAACGATGACGAACGCATACAGCCACTGACTCCGCGCAAATGATTGGGTCAAGGTGAGATGTGAGGTAGGCCTGAAATACGGTGGATATCGTGGACATGCACCTCAGAGGTCCTGGGGTAACTACGCGTGGAGGCAAACTCATCTGATACAGCAGAAAGCTGGTCAAGCTCTCGTCGCACTGCGGCAAGCTCCTCTGTTCGGGTGGCAACTGAACGCTTCCGGCGATTAAGTTCGGTAGAGAGCGCTATTCTAGTGGTCAGTAGCGGGCTTGCGGGACTGTGTTGCATGGCAGCTTTTCAGAACCATAAGCTTGTTACAAAGTTCCTGGATGGCCTTTTGATGTGATGAAGAAAATCATGGCACGAAATGAAGAAGTATACGTACATTAGATAGCGAGGGGGAAAGGATCTCGCACAAATCCCGCCTCGGCTACAGTTGTTACCATATCATGATTTGTGAATACGGACATGGACCGGACCGGACAGTGCTAACATGTTCGATGAGGTCCCGATCTGCTCACGCACTGCTGCACCCTAGAACGACACGAACGAGCCTGCAGAAGCTGCGGTGTACTGTTGCTTACCAAGGCTTGAATGTCGTGATACTGAGGGGTCTTCATTGACGTATATGCGTCATTTTTAAAGCGTGTCACTAGTATATACATCAAGATGGTCCACGTGGATAGGTGGTCTGCCTTATGCATCATTAGTACATGAGTTGCATGGTTATGGTTGGGGGGATTGCTTACTACCCCATCTACTACTGTCGTCGATGCCGATGATACGACACTGATCCCTGGTATCACAGAACTACACAAGCGTGCTTCCGCGTCACCGTCTACCCTTTGCGGCTCGCGACTGCCAAGCTGCAAATGTGGACCCTTTCGGCACGTTCCCACCATAATTCTTCGATTGAAAGCCGGCGGCGTAGGACTCTGACCGTGACGTCGACGAAAAAGACAATAGGACACAAACAAACGACATACTAGCTTTCACGCCCTTCCGTCTGAACCCCAGACAGTGCAACAAAGACATGTTGAGCACGCCGTACATGCACGGGACAACGACGAGTGCGAAGAGCGTACCGGCGATGACGGGGTGGGCGTGCACTGTTTAGAAGTGAGCGAACGAATTGAATGAGCAACGCGCCGCGCACCATAGCCCATCACCGCAGCCATCAACGGGTTTCTGGAAGTCTCAAAAGCGGGCTGAGTGCCCGTCCCCTCCGTCGCCTGCATCACGTGACAGAGGACGATGTAGGCGGTGGAAGCGAGGGACCAGAGCTGAACGCAGACGTTGACGAGAACGGGCCAGAGGATGATGCAAGCGGTGGAGACGAACGCCCAGAGATTCGAAAGAAAAGCCCAGAGGAGGGTACAGGCGGTGGAGATGAACCCCCAGAGCTGGATGCAAACGTAAACGAGAATGGGCCACATGACAATGAAGACATCGGAGACGAATGCCCAGAGCTGGACAAGGATACTGGAAAGCAAGATGCAATGAATGCGGAGAAGCTCCAAGAACTTGTCGCAGGTGACTAGGGGTTCTGTGTCGCCTTGAAAAGATGGGGCACGGGGAGGACAGGAGTCGGACAGATTTACATAAACGCGGGGAGAAGAAGGAAGATGGGAAACACACTATGAGTCCTCCACAACGCGATCAACTCGTTTCTGAAAGTCTCAAAAGGGGGCCAAGTCCATATTTCCTTGCAGAGAAGGGACGTTCAAGGTAAACGAAGGAGCCTAGGAGAAAGAAGAAGGAGCTAAATTACGGAAGAGTCACCGAGTGCATTCGTTCGAAGCGTCACGTGCCGGATATCATATATCGGCAAAAGAACTTGAATTTACTTGTATGGTGGCCGTATGCAATCATTCATACTGGTATAGGTCGTTGATGCCGATGATATGACTAGTGTCTGCATACTAGTAGTACCACAGGCAGCACAGAACCATAAAGCATGGTGAACCGGATATGCATAAGATAACCAGTCTCTGGGTTACCGTCTACCTTTTACGGTTCCGACCGCCAGGCCGCAAACGCGGACCTTTCGGCACACCACCTCGACTGGGAGCTACGGAGGACTCTGGCCGTGGTATCAACACGAGGCAACGGCCACACTAGCATGTAAATGACATACTTGACGCCTTTCCATCTGAATCCCAGACGGTGCGCCACACGTTGTACATGTACGGGATGACAATGGCGATGAGCATGAAGGACATCCAGGCGATGGCGGGGTGGGCGGAGCTGGCAACTTGAGCGCGCCACGGTCCCCCACCACCTCCGTCGCCTGCATCACATTACGGAGGGAAGTGTAGGTAGTGCAGGCGACGGAGCAGAGCTGGATGGAAATTTGGGTGTCGGCAAGAATTGTCCAGAGGTGGACGCAACTTGAGGAGAGGAGCGCCCAGACAACGGGGCAGAGGGCGATGCAGACAGGGGTCCAGAGATTGACACCGATGGCGGGAATGAGCGTCCAGAAAATGGGCCAGAGGACAATGCAGGTGAAGGTCCAGATGTAGCCACAAATGGCGGAGATGAGTGCCCAGAGGATGGGTAAGATAAAGAAACAGGCGGCGGCCCAGAAGAAGGAGACGATAACAGAGATAACGAGCAAGCGGACGAAGAAGGCGACGAGCAAGACGACGAAAAAGGTGGAGAACGCACAGAGAATGGGCAACAGGAGGATGCAGAACAGCATCAGGATTCAACAAACACTTGCTCTACATAGAACATTGCAATTTAAAGCCTCGGAGGATCCCGGATAGGCTTGCATCTTCGCAACAACGTGGAAGTTCTCTGACTATAGTGAGCCAACGAACGATCGTCACAGAAGTGTGCCTTCAGATTGCGTTCGTTCTTATCGTGATCATGTGATCACGCTTCTCCCACGGCTTACTAAGCGCGCGACATGTCTTCTCATTCCTTCGCTCCCACTCATCTTCATGACACCAGCGTTAGGTTTTGGTCATTTCGTACCCGTCCTCCTCCGCCCGTCTCTCGCACCCCGGCGGTTCGTTTTCTCGGTATGATCCAACCTTCCGTCTCAACCCTCCACTTTACCCTTAGTTCGGTCGCCCGTAGTCACGTGACCTGTCCTTAAGTCCTTTCTAAAACAAACAAATACAAGTACGAACCCAAATTGTAGTCTCCCCTTCAAAGCTTCACCCCCCGCGACTACAAGACTGCAAACGCGGGTCCTTTCGGTACGTTCCCGCCTTAATTCTTCGACTGAAAAAAGGTAGCAGAAGATTCTGGCCGGGACGTTAGCACAAGCCAAAGGCGCACACTTGTGACATACTAGCCGTCACGCCCGCCCATCTGAACCCCAGATAGTGCAACAAGGAGATCTTGAGCACGTTTCGCATACACGGAATGACGCCGAGTGCGAAAAGCACAAAAAGTACGAACGGCGTTCCAGCAATGATGAGGCGTCGGCGAGTGCGCACTGTTTGCAGGACGTGAAGTAGATAAGTGGAGCGAACAACTTGAATGCGCAACGCATGACGTATTATACTCCCTCGACGCTGTCGACACGGTAACCATATTATCGAGAATAGCGCTTTAGAAAGTCAGTATCCATGAAAATCCGGCCTATGGGATGCCTATCGAGATCGCGAGAGTAAAAGACGGATCACAATGATAATATTGCTCGGGTAAGCCAAACCCGCAGTAGGCTATAGCCACCCCTTTGATACCTACCCTCAGCAATGTCTCACGCGCCGGTGCAGTTCTGGCTTATGACAACTCGCGGAGACGAAGGAGCTATTCTCAGGTTGCCAATGTGAGCCATTCATACGTCACGTGAAGGGTGGCCGCCGACCGTTGTCGATCCTTGTACGACCATTCCAGCACGGTTGCGATTGTATCTGGACTGAGTTCTCCTATCCGTCGCTTGAAACATTCCTGGGAATAAGTCAATTCACGTCATACCACCCAGCTGAACGCTCGCGAGATGATAATTGATTCAGAAAAGAACCTTATTGACTATCGTCCGGCGCTTGCAAAAATTGCATCCCCATGTATCGCTTTTATCGGTAAGAGGATTCCAAACGACACCTCAATCGGGTTCTCACTGGACGTTTTGCTTATTGCACCCACTGGCATCTTCATTCAAGGCGGATCTAAGGATACCCTGCCAGGCAATCCGGTTGATTTCTGGAAGCACCAGAAGGCATCCAAAGTGATTCAAGATACCCAGCGCTGGTAAACCATCTCACATCACTTCCATCCCCTTCCGCGGTTTGGATGTATATCAAATAGTTACTGGGCAAGTTCAGCGACCGGGTTGGTGTCGGTGACATGCTCCGAGACCTGAGTTTGAAGCGGGAACTTCGTACGCAGAAGGATGAAGAGATGAGACGTTTACTGCAAGAGTGTGGGTTTCTGCAGATTGTCGGGCACTGTGGATTTGCTTGGATGACGCGTCTTGTGCAATTGTTATGCTGTACGGTTGTGCTTTGGACCGGATTGGTCACTACCTGAGTTACGCTTCGATATCAATCAAATTTGCTGGTATAGATCGTTGATACAGGTGATATGATACTAGTAATACTACAGGTAGCACAAAACCATAAAGCATGGTGAACCGGATATGCACAAGATGACCAGTCCTCGGGTTACTGTCTACCCTTTGCGGCTCACGACTACCAGGCTGCAAACGCAGACCCTTTCGGCACGTTCCCACCTCGACTGAACGCTAGCGGTGGGGGACTCTGGCCGTGACGTCAACATGAGACAATGGGCACACTGGCACGCGGGTGACATACTTGACGCTTTTCCGTCTGAATCCCAGACAGTGCAACACGTGTTGTACATGTACAGGATGACGACGATGAGCACGAGGGGCACTCAGGTGACGATGAGGTTGGCAGTGCTAACACACTATAGTCCCACAACGCCATGCCCCCCCTCGCCACCTTCGCCGCCTGCACTACGTTACAGAGGGCAGTGTAGGTAGTGCAGGCGACGAAGTGAAACTGGATATGGATTTGGATGTAAATGGGGGAGACGAACGGCCAGAGAATAGGTAGTAACTTGAAGAGGGCGCAAATGGCAGTAGAGACGACCCCACAGAGAATGGGTAAGAGGACAGCGCAGACGGTGGCCCAGAGGGCGCAAATGGCGGGGATGACACCACATAGAATCGGCAAGAGGACGGCGCAGGCAGTGGCCCAGATGGCACAAATGACGGGCACAATCCCGCAGAGAATGGGTAAGAAGACAACCCAGGCAGCGGCACAGAGAATGCAGATGGTAGAGACGACCCCGCAAAGAATGGGTAAGAAGACAGTGCAGATGGCGGCCCAGAAGACGCAGATGATGCAGACGACCGCACAGAGAACGGGCAAGAGGGCAATGCAAAACACCATCAACAAACTGTCTGATTCCAGGGCAATACTGTGGTTTTAAGCCCCGGAGGATCCCGAAGATTGGTGTTCAGTAGAACCTCGCACTATCTGGTGTTTCTTTTTTCAATGGACGCTGCCACACATATATCGCACCAGATCCAGCAAGCACGCATTCAATTCAGATACAGGTAGCTTAAAGCAACACAAAAATCGTGGTATGGTGACTGGTAGCTGCAAATCTTATGTGTCAAGTGTACTTGAACGTGACGGACACTCAGAGGAGCAACTAGATAGTACTCAGGCTAGAATGCTGGCTGATTGTGAACGAGCTGAAGAAATGGGCTCGGAGGGCGAGGATTAATCGATCATAGATCATTGTGTATCGAAGCTCATGTCAAATTGGGGTATGTTCCATGTGAGTATCTCAAGATGCTGCGAATGGACTACGAGACAGATGGTATCATGTTTCCAGAATGATGACGAGCACGTACAACCATTGACTCCGCACAAATGATTGGATAAAGGAATGTAAGGTGGACCTGAAATGTGATCGATATATACGATGTGTCCGTACTGACCTGCCGACGCCAAGGGGATTACGTTGCGTGGAAAACGATTGTCTCGACATTGGGGATTGAATGTACCAAATAAAATACGCGGATGTGGTGAGTGTAGTTCTGGTGATGGATATCGTGGATGCGTGCTTCAGAGGTTCTGAGATGACAGCACGTGGAAACAAACTCATCTGATACAGCAGAAAGCTGGTCAAGCTCTAGTCGCACTGCGGCAAGTTCTTCTGTTTGGGTCCCAATTGGACGCTTCCGACAATTAAGCTCAATAAATAGAGCGCTACTCTAGTGGACGGCGGCGAGCTTGTGGGACTGTGTTACCAAGTTTTTGGATAGCCTTGCGATGTGATGAAGAAAGTCGTGGCACGAAATGAAGAGGTATACATACGTACATTAGGGCGGTAATGAGGGGGAAGGATACCGCACAAATCCCACTTCGGCTGCAGTTGTTACCGCGGGGTAAGACCAGACGGTACTGCCATGTTCAATGGGCGACCCGATCTGCTCGTGCATGACCACATCCCAGAACGATACGAACGAAACTACAGGAGCCGCGATATATTGTCCTTTGCCAAGGCTTGAATCCCATGATACTGAGGTCTTCACTGACGAATGTGCGCCATTTTTAAACCACGTCACTAGTAAATACATCAGGATCGTGAATAGGTGATCCACCTTATGCGTCATTAGTACATATGTCGCAGGGTTATACTTCGGAAGATAGCTTACTATCCCATCTACTACTGCTGTTGATGCCGATGATACGACCATGCCCACTGGTATCACAAAACCACACAAGCGGGGACGTCTACCCTTTGCGGCTCACAACCGCCAAGCTGCAAACGCAGACCCTTCTGGCACGTTCCCGCCGTAGTTCTTCGACTGAAGCGTGGCGGCTTAGGACTCCGGAAGGGCGTGGAGACTAGCATGTCATTTGTGTCCATCGTCTTTTTCGACGACAACTTGACATGACCCCCGTCTGAGTAGCAAGGACATGGTGGGCACACTGTGCATTCACGGGACGACAACGACGAGTGCGAACTTGAAGAGCGTGCCGGCGATGACGGGGCGGACGCGTACTATCTGCAGGTGAGCGAACGACTTGAATGAGCAGCACCTTACGCACCATAGTCCATCATCGCAGCCGCCAATTGGTTTCTGGACGCGTTTCCGGACATCTCAAAAGCGGGCTGAGTGCCCGCCCCTGCCCCCGCCTGCACCATGTGACAGATGGTGGTGGAGGCGGTGGAGGCGAGGGACCAGAGCTGAACGCAGACGTTGGCAAGAACAGGCCAGAGGATGATGTGGGCAGTGGAGACGAACGCCCAGACGTTCGAAAGAAAGGCCCAGAGGATACAGGCGGGTGGAGATGAACGCCCAGAGCCGAGTGCAGATGTGGACGAGAATAGGCCAGAGGACGACGGAGGCATCGGAGGAATACCCAGAGCTGAATGAGGGTACTTGTGGAGGAGCTCCAAAAGCTTGTCGCAGGTGACTAAGGGGCTGTTGTCACCTTGAAAGGACGAGCTGTGGGGGAAATAGGACATTCAATTCAAACGTGGGGCGAAGGAAGTAAGACACCTACTACTCTTCCGCGATGCGACCAACTCATCTCTAAAAGTCTCAAACGGAGGCGAAGTCCACATTTCCTCGCAGGTATGGCGGAGAAGGTTAAACGCAAATAAGAGGGCGCGGAAGAAAGATGGAACTAAAGTACAGAGGAGTTATCGTGTGTATACACGACGATTCGTAGCTGGTCATTACTTTGGGTGATACCAATCAGTATACTAAATAATAAAGAATCGTACGAGCCGAACATAATATCAGTTGTCATGATCATCAAGTGAAAACCCGGATTTTACTCGTATGATGGACCATGCGACCGTTATGTTGTACGATTATACTTGGAAGGATCGCTTATTT
>JBBPMZ010000498.1:0-13114 GCA_038090575.1 Tylopilus cf. pernanus | reverse complement strand
CTCGAAACTGGTTCAAAGACTGAATGATACGATGGGGCGGATTGCTGATGAATTGCTGTCGAAGTCGAGGAAAGAAAAGGAGGCTGGTACCTTGGGAGAGAGAGAAGAAAAGTCCATCCTTGGTCTTCTGAGTGCGTCCACATGCTGCGATTTTATAGTGACGAAGTCAGATACATTTGAACTCAAACAGTCAGGGCTGAAGGCCAGGATGGTCAGCTACATTTGACCCGTGAGGAAGTGATGGCACAAGTACGTATTGAGATCTGACGTTGATCGATATCTGAATGAGTGCTCATATAGGCCAAAGTCCTACTGGTTGCTGGATATGAGACCACATCGAGTAAGCTGGATATTACTCTACCGAATCGTACGAGACTCAGTACATCATATCACGACAGTTAGTTTGACGGTGGGAACTCTCACTCTGACATGATCTACGATGTTGCTCACGAGTCATCATCTTCCCGTCTAGTGGGCATTGATCGAGCTTTGCAAGAACCCGGATATCCAAACCAAACTACGGACAGAGCTTCTCGCATTTGGGGCTGACCCAACTTATGATCAACTTCCCAACAACCTTCCGTATCTCGATGCCGTGGTACACGAAACACTTCGTGTGCATCCTCCTCTCCCAGACTTTAACCGCGTGGTATGTACGCGCCACCGATGGTTTGTCGTAGTCTAATCCTCAGCTACAGACTTTATCGGACGACATGATCCCGTTGAGCAGGCCAATCCGCACTCGATCCGGCAAATTGACGGACTACATTTCGGTTGCAAAGGGGACCACGGTCTCCGTCTCCGTCCCGTTCATGAACCGCTCGATAGCATTCTGGGGTCCAGACGCGAAAGTCTTCAGACCCGAACGGTGGCTCGAAGAAGACGGTATCCCCGCCCGGGCGAAAGAGATCCAGGGGCACCGTCATTTATTGACATTCATTGATGGCCCGAGAACATGTCTCGGCAAAGGATTCGCCATCGCCGAGTTCAAGGTACGCTGTCGATAGACATTTGACATCGGTTACTCTGTTGACCTGTACCTGCTTGTGACAGATTGTACTCTCGGTTCTGATCAAGAACTTTGTGTTCGAGCTTCGAGATGGACCCGAGGTGGAGATCGGGATGGAGAGAGGTATCTTACCGAGGCCGAAAGTAGTCGGCGAGGAGGGTGCTAGCGTGCCCTTGCGTGTGCGGCGTTTCAACGAATGAGAATGGCGGAGGACGCATGCTATGTCACCAAGTTTTTTTTCCTCTGGGCTTGAAGTCGATTGAGGGACCTCTCTTAGATACACTAATCGTCGTGGACATGATTGAGTACCTTTAGAATCTCAAATTTGGATCTGCACCTTTGGCAAGTTGCTTATGACACGTATATATGATTTTCTCCTTTCTGAACCACCCATCTTTGTATTGAATACTGGATGTAGAGTCACTTCGGTTGGTGTAAAAACTACGGTACGTGCGATGTACCTACGATTAAGTAAGCGGTGGTTGTACCTACTACTAATCGAGATTGTTGATCTCCAACACTTTGTTGTCACCTGTCAAACAGATTCAAGTCTCCGAGTCGTTATCACCACGTTATCGTCCTGATATGAAGTTGATTGCTTGCGATGGCTACTAGGTGGGAACAAGGATCAAGGGCGTAGGGCGATAGTGCGACTTGACTATCAGTAGACCTCTACGGACCTTGTTTCCTGTGACCATACTACCAGTTGAGAATGTATAGCAGATTACGGGAAACAACACGGCAGGGTGAGTCATGAACGGACCAACGAAAGGACAGTATTGACAAGAGTCCAAGGGTCGGATGATAATGGATTCACGTCCCATGGTACTAAGCGAGGAGGAAGCCCAGGTCAAGACCAGGAGAGAGTGGTTGAACAATCGCCGACAGAGCAGTGGGTGTCCGTCGAAGGCACTTCTACCGTGGCAAATCAGCGAAATGTGGGGGGGACAGTCAGGATTGATGGGAGACATGCCATACGCTCAGTCGCGTTCGTCATGGGGGGAAAACACATTTTGAGTGGAGGGTTTGAACGCAAGGTTCGTCGATGGGGATTAGAGGATGGCGAGGAAGTCAGGCTGCCATTAGATGTAGGGGCCAACTTGAATGTCAACAGCATCGCCGTATCAAGAGATGGGAAGTGGATCGTAGGTGGGTCTGGCTGGGGAACTGTGTTGGTATGGAGCGGGGAGGGCCAAGAACAAGGGGAGATGAGAGGACACAGAGATGGAGTGCACTCGGTGGACATCTCACCAGACGGGACAAAAATTGCCAGCGGATCAAGCGACAAGACCGCCTGCATCTGGGAGCGGTCGACGGGCGAACGACTTCTGACGTTGCAACACGACAACGGCGTGGTTGCGGTCAAATTCTCACCCAACGGATGTCTGCTCGCCACTGCCATCTGGCGGCACCCTGTCCGCATCTACAACGTCGAGGATGGCCGCCTCGTCTGCGAATTCCCTATCCAAGCTAGCTCAAAAGAATGCTTTGCATGGGATGACGATGCACACCTCTATGTCAGCTCTCGGAATAGTGGCAGAATCCACTACCTCGACGTCTCTGCTGGACAAGCACTCTCGCAATGGCCCATCCACACAGATAGCATGGATGAATTGGGTTGTATTGCTCTGCCCGGGCCGAGTAACCATAGCTTCATCGCAGCCTCTACAGGCTGGTCAGTGTCGTTATGGGATACGACGACACACACGAAGATTGGGTCTCGCATCCACTACGATGGCATAGTTCAGACAATGGCTATTTCAGAAAACTTCGACATTGCAGTTGGTCATGGCAAGACAGTCACTGTACGAAACCTTGACGGTATTCTCCCTTCTCGCTATGTTCAAAATGTAGGTGGACCCCCATCAATGAGCCCTATATGTTCATCATCGACTCAATTTCGACAGAAAACTCCACAGGATGTGAGTCTCGAAGAAAGAATTGTATCCCGTGCATGGGGAGGTGTGTGCATCACGACATCCATGCTGGCACTAATTTTCTGACGCTCGAATCATCAAACGAAAGAGGTAACAGACCTCGGGAAAGGCGTGCAAGAACTCAAAAATCAGCTTGAGGCGCTCCAGAGGGACCACGAGGCGCAGTCGCGCGAGCTCGCATCGGCACGAAAGGATCTCGAGACTTCCATATTATCAATTGCAGCAAAAAACCGCCAAATCGGCATGCTAACTGCCGAAGTAGACCACTGGAAGCGCTCCGACGCCGCCAAAGCAGAAGAGCTCGCAGCCGCACACAAGGAGCTCGAGGAACGCCGCCGTGATTCGGAGGAGCTTATTGCTGTCCGCGAGGAACTCCGGTTTTCCCAATCTCAAACCATTCATGCCCGAAGATGGTACGATGAACAATTTAGGCACCTCCAGTCTGTGGTCGAACAGAGTCAGCGCATGCCACTTGTTGTGCAAAATTTTATCAGTCAGGCAGACACACTTGCAGAGAAGAATATAATCGAGACCCTCCAGCGGCTCAACGAGAGCATCGATTGGAGTTCAACGTTCATCGCGGATCGTGTCATCCACACATTCCAGCCTCGCACTACAGACCCGACGGAGGAACAAGCTTCTATTGCAACGAGAGTCGCAGACTGTATCGGACAACCTCTAGTAAACCGATTGCGCAGCAACTCTCGCACTGAGATTGCCGCGTATCTCACTATCGCCTTCCGTGCCTACCTCATCTATCACTTATGCGAGGTCATGTCCTCATGGTCCACCGATGGCGGGCTCAATCGGGTCGTTTGTGAACTATATGACGTCGTACGGAAATTAGGTGAAGTCACTCTCATTGTGCTACCCATGTTTCTGCTAACGGTAGATAACAGAATCTCAGACAATATCTGCCCGCTGGAGAGCGCTTACATACGCCTCTATTCCGTCGACCTGTTCAAGCAACCCGGACATGCTTATTGCGCATACAATGGACGGACTATATGATATTATCGTCACCGCTGGCTGTGCCCCCTCTACATCTGCTGCGAGAGATATGATTGCCCTAAAACTTCGGCATCGGATATCCTTTATCCTCTCCACCGCGGGGCAGCTCACCAAATCGATCATGGACACCTTGTCAGCCGACTATCGAGTCGAGGCCATTCTTCCATTTAAGACCTTCGACGACCACGCGATGGATATTGACGCGAGTGGCCCAGGGAAGAAGTCGAGGAGCCAATTTGTGTTGTGCACCACACAGATGGGCTTGTCAAAGGAGGTCACCACACAGTCAAAAGTCGGTCCCAACAAGACGAATACGCTTGCGACGACAAATGTTGTCAGGGCAAAAGTTATGACAGGGTAGGACATGGGATCGGTGCCCTCTCAGAGGTTCTGCCCGAGTTGCGGCTTTTGTCTGTCGTTTCTCGCGGCGCATGTTTCGTCTTTGCTACTCTTCATGTTTGTATCGTTGTCGAGTTCCTACTTGTGAGTGGTATCCCACTTGCTATATATGTTCTCGATCCGAAGGATAAGTTGCGAAAACCTTAGTTGTGTCTCCCAGCGTTGTCATGCCCCATTTGCGGTACAATCGATCTTCGCAACTCAAAATGACAACGGTTTCCTCGATCAATGCTATGCTGAACACACTGATTGCATCACTATGAACGAGTAGCATAAGGGCTTAGCGGGATCGTTCCGTCAAGGGAATGAACCACTGGAATCTTCATGCTACCTGCCCGGACGTGCAGGATGCATCTATCATAGTGCTACGTTGTTTATTAATCCAACCACAGTATCAGAAGGCAGAAACAGAAGAAGTGAGCGAAAACATAGCGGGAAATGGGCCAGCCTTCTGGGAATTTATGATGACCTCCCCAATGGTGCGGCTACGATCTACGTTTCTGCTTTGATGAGTTTCGTCGTAAGTGAATCCGGGTCATCTACCTGGGCAATCCTTCGTCCGCTTTAAGATACATCCACACACCATACCTCAATCTTGCCCTCCGATTTCCCTTTGCCATTCTCTCGCGCCACTTCAATCGCCAACTCGAAATCACTCTCATCTAACAGCGTAATCTTCGTCCCAGCCTCGTCCGCAAATTGCATCCCCAAGCCTGTCAGCGGCACCCCAAACTTGGTCGTTATCCGCTCTACGAACTTGTCAAACAACGTCAGTGGCGACATCGTCATCCCGCGCACGTCGCCTCGGTAGTGCAGCTACGAAAGGCGTTGGAAACAATTCGGGGTGGGAATTCAAGACACACACCTTGACCTGGATGGCCCCCATCTCCAACCCGTCGTCATCCTTGTCGTCGTACACCGGCACGTGATACACCGTGGGGCAGCGCGTCGGCATCCAGCGGAGTATCCCGTTTAGTGGACCGTTCGCCATGGTTGTGCTGGGCTGGACGACAGCCGTGTCCCCCATGATGCTCCTGTTCATACTCGTTGTGGTCCTCATGCGGGACCTACCCATCACGACCACATCCGCAGCACTACTAGTAGAGCATATCCGAGTGGAGTCAATACTCGGGCTCGTGTTACTTGGCGTCCTGGCATGGCCGGGAGCAAGTCGTATCCAGGTAGGTCGTCCTGGTTGTTCCTGTATGCAGGGTTGTGGTTGTTGATCCGCATGCACATCCTCCCCGACAATGAAATTTTGCACACATTCCTCAGCCAGAAGTTCCTTCTGTGCAGCAGCGAGTTCTCCTACGTTGGCACTATCGGAGCATTTCCAGTGGTCTACTTGAGTAATTAGGGTGTCGAGATAGCGATTTTTTGCATCATTGGATGATTGGAAGGTTTCGACCTCCTTTTGAATCAAGGCGAGTTTGCGCGACTGCACGTTGTGGTGGTTCTGCAGCGTCGCAAGTTGATCCCTAAGTTCCTGCATAGCTTTCTTGAGGTTGGCTATTTCTTTGTCTGATGGATTCGAGTGTCAGAAAACTGGCGTTAGCGAAGTTCGAGGAGCACGCACCTCCATGTATGCAATGGGATACCAATCCCTCACCGGGATCTACGTTATGCTGAAATTACTTAATTCAGCAAGGAGCGCATAGTGCAACCTGAGGTCCAGTACTAGTGGCGACCCACGTACATTGTGAACATAACAAGGAGGGAGGATATCACCAAGGTTCCGAATGGTGACTTGATTGCCATGAGCGATTGCGATGTTGTAGTTTTCTGAAATCGCTATTGCCCCGACCGCGTCATTGTAATCGATGTCAGACCCGATTTTCGAGTGCGTCGTCGTATCCCAGAACGATATTGATGACTCAGCAGAGGCTACGATGCAGTTACAGTTGTTTAGCAAGGAAATGCACCCTTTTTTGTTCGTGCCGTCAGTGCGGATGGGCCATAGTGAGAGTGTTTGGCCAGTGGACACATCGAGGTGGTGGATTTTGCCATCACGAGAGGTGGCATAGAGGTGTGCGTTGTCACTCCACGCAAGCCATTGGGTGGACCATGGGCCAGGTTTGGTTGTGAATTCGTGGAGGAGATGGCCATCCTCGACGTTGTGAATGCAAATAGAGTCATGTTCACCTTCCCACCGGCGGGATGCAGTGGCAAGGCGATGTCCATCAGGTGAGAATTTGACCACCATCACGCTATGATAGTCGTGACGTTGTAACGCCAGGAGTCGCTCGCCAGTCGTCCTCTCACAGATGTAGGTGGCCCCGCTAAATGATCCACCAGCGATTTTGGACCCATCTCGAGAGATATCCACTGTTCCTTCGCCTGTGCATCCTTTCATCTCGCCCACTTGCTCGTGGCTCTCTGCACTCCACACCAACACGCGTCCACTTGATCTGCCTAGAATCCACTTCTCGTCTCTCGATACGGCAAGGTTGCAGACCACATCCCCCATGTCCATTGGCGTTCCCACTTCTTTGCCATCCTCCAACCGCCACCGTCGAATTTCCATTTCCCATCCTCCAGTCAAAATGTGTTCTCCATTCATCAGGAACGCAACTGAACATATTTTATCTCTTCCATTGATTTCGATTGTTGCTTGGTAAATGCCCATCAGTCCCGTAACTTTGACAGTCCCACTCACTAACTCCGAGGACTCACCGCTCACTGGTTTTCTCGGTGACTTGCTGAGCATCTTTAGTTGGGTGGACGGCAACGGAAAATGGGATACGTGATTCAAGGTCTGTTTGGGAGAGAGCGCGCTTTTCTGTGTAGCCTACACGTGTTCTCTTCATCGGTTCCCATCAGGTCGCCGTATCGCCGGCTGGCCCTTGATGTTTTTCCGTCCGATCATTCTAGGCGAGCAATACCTTTCTAATCAAGACAAAGCTATGTTCTTGTTCTCATGCCGAGTCACTTTCGCACCTCAGAGTGAGTCAAATGGCGCTGTAAGAGTAGCCGATAAGAGAAACGGACACTGATGTTGACAGAGCTGCGAACCTGCAAACACGTTGCAAATTACTTCTTGAAGCGGCGTAGGTATCCAATTGTTTCCTAATCCGGGTGGGGCCATTGTGAAGCGTTCCCATTACGGTTATACTTTCCGTCTAAATATATATAAGGCGATACGAAACACGAAGTTATTGGAGACCTCGGATGAAGGAACTCGACAATCGACTGCGTGATTCTCGGACGCTTCCTGTGCGTAACACTCATTGATTGCTGGACTATGTCATGTCACACATTCAATGCGCTCTGCCCAGCTTGAGATTTGGACAAGTGGCGAGTATGAGGCTTGCGGAGTCAACCAGTAATATTAATAGAAAACTGTCTGGTGATATCCCTCCTCGAGAGTTTGATGTGGATAACGTGAATTATTGACCAATGCATATTTCAGTAAGCTTTATAAACAATCGGATATACACCCCACAGTCGCGCCTTTGAATGGACTAATTTACATGATATTGGCCTCGTGAGCCTTGTTATTATCGAGTGGTTCTTGAAACTCTGCACAACCCCAATAATCAGTTATTGCTATGTTATAGATCATCCGCAATTCTCACCATCTTCATCAAAATCCCGCTTCGAGAGTAGCCGTCCATCGAGAAGCTGTCCCATATGGGTGGGTGCAAAGCGCATTCCTTTCCTGCGAAGAGCTATCAGTGCTCTCACGGAATTCAGGGGTGTAGTCTGGAACGTGTTCGCGCTCCGCAAGTGCTCCGGTCGGTTATTCAGTGCAATGAACCCGTCGCTTTCCACTGCGATGCTTCCTTCGTCTTTGAGGTCCCTTGCGTACACGCAGAGAAAACGACACAGCCGAATGTAGGTGTTGTAGTCCTTTAGGTATAGTTGCCCAGCAAACACGTTTAGCTGATCCATGAGAAGGGAAGGAGGTCTTGAGCCTGTTGTGATAGCAGGAACGCTGTATAACGCAAGGTCATCACACGGTTTCATCCTCTTGAAGGTGCGAGGTGTATACACATGGAGGTGGACATTGTCACTTGACTTGATCTCGAGCATCAAGCGCTCAGCTTCGAAAGGGCTCAAGATTACCAGTACATTGTGATTGTCATTCTTCCCAGTGACGATCCACTGCACAGGGCGCAAGAAGTCATCCGACGTTCTGAATGAGTCGATAGTCTTCTCAAAGTCCGCTGTGACCAATACATTTGCACTCCAAATATGTGCCTCGTCGGTAGCTGCTGAAGTCCCAGCAAGGATCTCAAAGGCTGGACGGAAGGTTTGGCTTCTAGAAGGAACGATGCCTGTCTTGACAAAGGCAACAACGTCTTGATGGAGTGAATGGACGGCTGGGAGTGCTTTTGGAGGGCGTTCCACTTGACGTTCGCGTTCAGCTTCATGAATCACTTCGCGTTCTTGTTCTTCATCCATACTCACGTCGCGAGGTTCCAAAACCCCGAGCTCTATGCAACGTTCACGAATGTCGGAATCCGCCAACCAGGTATTAGAATCGTGGCTGCGGGGTCCATACAGTTCCTCCAACCTCTTAGCCTCCGGTTGTAGCCACTTTTCCGACAGTTCGTTCGATGTCAGTTCGTCTCTGCAGAAGCGGGCCCAAACAGCATACCGCGTGGTATGGTCAGTCCTTTGTTGTGCCCAATGCGGAACCCGCTGCTGAATATCGTCGCAGGTCTCGCGTATCGTCCAGAGCAAGATGTCCATGGTATTGATACTACTCTGAGCATCTTTCCTTGCCACAGAGCGGATTCGTCGATCAACTTCAAGGGGTGCAAAAAATATAATGGAGTGACCGTGACCAAGCTTCCGCATCCGCATGCAACCTAGAAAGTGGTTTGATCAGGTTTGTGGACGAAGCCTATGTGAATTGTGGGCCTACCTTGTGCCAAACGATCTTTTGTCACTTTGGGACCCAGCGTAACCGCGGCACGGAACCAGGTAGGAAATTTCAAATTTGTCCCACGCGTGTGAGCATCATCCAGATAGACAATACATTCATCCAGCCGCTGTGCGAAGGACGATGATGACAACGATTGCGTCCTTCCATCTCGCGTGAGTACCATTAACTCATCACCCTCGTTGAAATAAATGGCGGCAGAGACATGCGTGCTGACGTCTAACCATGCTTTGGCCAGCTGAAGGTTTTCGAGTTCGAGCATTTGGGCACCAACATCCAGAAGGACGCGGATCTCAGGCTTCTGGTTGGCTAGCATCTCGAGGAATTCGCGGGTGGTTCGTCGTTCTCCATTCTCACGAGTCATGCATAGATAGTGATTGTTCTCTGATTGGAGGAGATACGATAAAACTTTCGCATTGGTTCCTTGTTGATGAACAGGGTCCCGTTGGGAAATATGCAAAGGTAATAGATATTGTCCGTCGTTTGTTCCAGAGAACCCTAGAACACGATTGAGCCACGAACCAAAAACAGCTGTTTAACCAACTTACCGGTCAGGACGCGCTCTTTCTTCTCAGCCAAATCCCAACCAGAACAGGACAACTTGGAGGGGAATTCTTTCGCTGCCTTTGGGAATACGACGTTTGAAAGGTAAAAGTCAACCGTTGCCCGATTCCGCTTAAAGATAGGGAATAGATGCGTGCTCCATTGCTCTGATGACTTGAGGTTAACGCCACTGAGACTACGCAAACACTCTGGCACGGTGCAGTCTTGAATCCAGAGGTTGTAATCCATGGAGGGTTCATCTTGTTTGAGGAGAATTTCGAAAGAAAATCTCAGCTGCTCTTCAGTGAGACCACCATAATAGTAGGATAGGCAGGTGAGGATGATGGCGATGTCTGGGTGTCCAAACTCGGCCCGTTGCGCAGGGACATCTTTCGCCCTATAGGGAACTGCGAGCATGGCGCGCGTCGGGGCGAGACCATAGTCTACGCGCCAACGTCGCTCCTTGAGAGCAAACAAGAGAATCCCAGTGGCTAAGAGGCCGCGCAGAAGTAATAGCCCACTCCACAGTCGTGATTGGTGAGAGCAGTCCTTGATCAACTGGATATCTGTGGGTATAACATCGACGCAGGATATGAAGCTTTGAATCGCACGCCGCATCTCTGAGCGAAGTTGCCCAAAATTGAAGTTCGGAAGTTGTCCATCCATGACGTCCTGAACTGTGAGCGAGATCAACTTTTCACCAGCGTCTTGTTGCAAAACACGGAGATGGGGAAATGATCCAGGCGATCCACGCTCGTAATCTACTCCAAGAGGGAAAAGCTCTCGGAGGGAAGCCGCATGCTTGTCGACGAGGCTGAGAACTTGCTGGGTGGTCGTCCATCGCTCCGGGAAGCCTTCCATATGTTGCTGATGGCCAATAGTGTAAACCAGCTGGTAGCGGACGTGCAGGATTTCATCACTCTCATCCAAAATATCCCGTGAGCGAGCGTGGAGCCATTTTTGCAAGTCCAGCAACGGCGAGGCCACACAGCAGTCCCCTCCCTGAGGTAGTTGCTTCTCTACGCTCACTAGCTTGAGCGACAAAACGTGCTCTGGCTGGAGAACCAGGACCCCACGTTCCCTCATGCACTCCGACACGAGTTTGCGAAGAGCGACAACTTTTTGGTCATCGACTTCGAGGGAGCGAGAAAACGGAAGATGATATACACGCCTGTTTGCGAGCCCACCAAGACGATCCACGAGAATTTCAAACATTTGTGCCGTCAATGCTTTCGGGACGATGACACGAACAAGTTGATTGCCATCCGCAAGGGCAGCAACGACAATAGGGACGATGACTGATGACTTTCCCTCCCCCATGTTGAGTTGCATAGCCGTATTCTTGCCTGAGCTTGGTGATATCATTTCACCGGCAACTTCAGCTTGAACGTGACGAATGAAAAAGTTGCCCTGCAGCTGATCCCGATAGAATTAGTAACTGGCCGTGTTTACAATCTCTAAGACACAGAAAACTTACTTGAATTAATAACCAGTCTGGATATGCGCCGGCATCCCAACCATCGCATCCCTCATTGCATAGCTCCCTAGAGAGATCTTCACGAAGATTGTCGAGATGTAGTCGAAGCAGCCTTCGAGCGCGTTGGAGCTCCAGAGTAAGCAACGCCAACCGAACCAGACATCCCTTCCAGTCATCTGGTAGTACAATCGACGAATTAGATGCGAGAGACCGAAGGAGGGAGTGCGTAGTGATGCGTGGCCATTGACCAGCTTGTTCGAGAGCATGTTCACTGGAGCTTTTCGGGCTCAGAAATTGTATGAGATAGCCAACAGCCTCCCTGCAGTTTTCCTTGCACTGAATGTAGTACGCCTCAAGTGCCTCGGCATCAGGTAATTGCGTTGGGCTATAAGCCACCAGGGATACATTATTTCCAAGGCACATGGCACTAGCGCGAAGGGCTGAGACGTATCTGCGCTGAAACAAATTTTCTGCGTTTGTCTCAGCCGTCACTATGAGCTGATCCAATGCAGAAGCACAGTGGGAGTCACTCATGACTTCGGCAGCATGCTTACGCGATTCACCGCACCCCCGTAACCACTGGAGTACAGTGGCCCAAAGGGTCACACCACACTGGCGGGTCCAGTCAGAGAAGTTTATGAGGCCTGCACGGGAGACGCCGAAAGACTCGGAAAGCGTACAACCTGAACTTGAATCCCATGGAACTAGAGGTGCCCTTTCATCACAATGAGACAGTGAGCCTGGGAGGTTATTTATCTCTTTGTCATCCTGGCTGACCCACTCGGGGGTATCCCTAGAAAATAACTGGTCCATGGTGACCATCCAAGGAGTGCCAGAAGAGGTGCTCTGCGAAGGTTCAAACGAGTAGTGAGTGGGGGTTGAAACAGGTCGTGAATGCACGCCATTCAGAATTTCTTGGACGCGGTTTAGGTGTTCCTTGAGCTTGAGGTTGCGGTAGCATGTGGCGAAGTGGTTTCGGACGTTGGATGAGAAACCCGCAACATCATACAAGCCGTATCGAAGCGAACACTGTGGGGGTATCTCGCACTCCCAGGCACCGAGCAGAGTGTTCACGGTTGCTGTCATGTCTGAGTTTAATCTAGACTCATAGGCTTGCCGCTGACGCCGTCTGAGTTCTGACAGGTCTTCATACCCCGATACAGATCCAGAACTTTCCGGACTATCTTCAAAGCGAGTAGCACACTGAGAGACATGGTTCCGCAAGATGTCCTGAGAGGGATGGTATCCGTCCGAGAGGTTATAAGAACCATAGTGTGGGGGTGATTCGAAGTAGAACTGAGGGTGAGACGCAAAAGTGACCAGAATGGGCACAAGGTCGATACGCTCTGGCGACGAATATGCCATGGCGGACAGTGAGAAAAGTATTTTCCACCATTTTGTTTCATCGTATCTTCTCAAGAGATTGTAAGTCTTGAACCATATCGACTGAAGATTAGGATCCAGCCATGATCTATCGTAGGAGAGGGACCAAGCGGTGTCACCAGACACCCTCCCATCCCAAGATTCCACCATGCTCAATATATCGGTGTTTGTCGCGCTTGCAATCCGGTGGTGAACCGTCCTCGCTGCTGTATATGCACGGTGCTCTCCAGAGTCACCTGTTACTCGGTCTCTGGCCGCATATTTGACGTCAAGGTTCGAGTCTGATCCAGGTGTCTGCCCAGCAAACTCGAATGGAAAGAGATACGCCGCTCGTCGTGCGCTTCGAAGCAGTAGATGATCCTCTTGGGACGGGAAGTTTTCGAATAAATCGCTGTGCTGACTCTCCTGGAATAACTGGAGCATTTCGTAGTGTTCCTTGATCTCTTTCGCAATAATGAACAGTTCAT
>JBBPMZ010000497.1:0-13139 GCA_038090575.1 Tylopilus cf. pernanus | reverse complement strand
TCTAGAGCCAGTCTGTCAACTCTGGAGCCAGTCTGTCAACTCTGGAGCTAGTCTGTCCCTGTCTGTCACTGTCTGTGCTATTCTGTCAGTCTGTGGGCCTCTGTAGCCTGAAGGCTGGTTTGCTGATCTGAGTCTTGGAACTTGAATAAATCTGAGACAGCCCTCAGTGAATGTATCGCATCGGACTGAAAGCGGGACTGAGTTATGAGTCTGTGATTGTTCTTCACACTCTTCTGAAAGATATGGCAAAGCTAAAAGGCAAAGTTATATCACCCAGACACAAGGTCACCTGGGTTACCTACAAGACAAAGCAGACAACACGAGGGCTTGTGACGACATTACACCCCGACTCGGGTGCAGATCAATATCCATCCAAAGGATCTTCTCGCCAAAAATCAGTTTTGACACCCTCCTCACCATCCACACATTCCACCACAGCTTCTGCTACTGCATCCACAGACATTGCTTGGGAAGTGGATACTGATATCATGATGGATGAGGCGGAATCATCCAGGAAAATGCGGAACAGCACCAAGGTAATTATCGGACTCCTCTTGCGACTTGTATGACCCAGCAGTTCACATGGATCTTGATTCTTCAGAGCCAAACCGATTACCTCCGTGATTGGGTCCCCCAGAGGGATGAGTATCTCCATATCCTTCTGGAGATGGAGGGTCCACCACTGCAAAGGAACTGTTGCATGTGTCAAAATGATGGGACATACAGATGTGATGATTGCTTTGGCCGGCCAATTTTTTGCGCACATTGCTGTAACGAGCATCACATTCATATCCCTTTCCATCGCATAAGCAGATGGACGGGCAAGTTCTTTGATGACTGGTCGCTACATTTGGTGAGCAAATCTTCAAATGGATTACATGCAGCTTGGCTGATTTCTTCAGACGGGGCTGAAGATACACCTCGGACATGGCGGGAGACCTTGTCCCATGCGCACCCCCCATTCAAACAACGCAGAGCATTATAGCTTTGGGAACCATACAGATGATGATGCAACCGCAGAGGAGCAAATGCTTGGGGCGCAACCTGGTGATGTTCCACCGCATCTGAGAATTCCACCAGGGTCCGACTACTTAACAATTGTAGATGTGGGCGGAATTCACTTTCGCACAATCCGCTATTGCCTTTGTCCCAATGCCAAACCATTTCACATGCAGTTGCTCCATATGAGTCTTTTCCCATCTACAATGGAGTTCCCCCGGACTGCTTTCACATTTGCGGTTCTGGATGATTTTATCCGTGATAATTTGGAGTGCGGAACGTCCGCGCAAAATTACTACCAGAAGCTCCGCCGAATCACTTCAAATGCCTGGCCGCATTTAGTTGCGGTAGGTCCATATTGTCTACAAATCCAAGTTGACTGAAAGTGACCCCTGTAGAATCGGTATAGAGAACTCCTTAGATTATCTCGGCAGTGGCGGCTCCTGAAGTTGATGAAGTGGAGCGGGTTTGGCCACCGCAAGGAACCGCCTAAAGACGGGGAGTTGGTTCTTTTCTGTCCTGCCTGTCCGCAACCTGGAGTAAATATTTTTCCGGCTGCGGAAGATGATCTGTCACAGTGCGGACCTTCTTCTGCATAATTAGTTTCCTCTAACATTTTGTGGCAGCTGGAGATATACACGCGGGTACATCATGGATGGGAATTTTAAGGCGGAGCACATGAAAGATCGGAAGGCGGATGATCAAGTATGGCTCATGGATGGACGTGGTTTCATGGTTGGCCAGCCGGAGTACAAGCGCTATCTTCAGGGCGCAAACCATACATCAGAGGCGGGTTTTCCAAAATTTATTCTGCAAATATCACATGCTGACAGTGTTGGAAAACACAGCGATCTTCTTGCAACAATCACCGAGCGGTCAATCAGGCAAATGCGAGCCGTGGACATCTGGAAGCGACTGGAATTGGAGCGACCGCTTGCGTGCGGCACGGATGCTTCGTCCCGCACTCTGTCGTTGACTTTCAGAAAGGGGAACGGTCAGTAGTATTCATGAACTCCCGGGGCATGAATTCAGTTCTCAGCAGACAGTCGAACATGGACTATTCATTGGCACAAGCGCTCCGCCACAACATGCGGGGGGTGCGACGCGTATGCCTCTTTTATGATATAAATTGTTCATACATGCGCAAGCTGCATGAGCGGATGGACCGCAATGACTTCATTCATATTCCCGCTGACATTCGCATCGTCCCGGGCATAGGCATCTGGCATGTCCATGGGCATCAACCAAAGTGCTTTCCTAGATATTCTCCTCTGTACATTCCTGGCACCGGTTGGATAGATGGGGAAATCATAGAGACACTATGGTCCATTCTCAACATCATATCCGCCTCCGCCCGTGCAATGTCCGCACCACACCGCCAAGAGTTACTTGACTTTCAAATGAATGACTCAAATTTTATGAAAATGATCCGCATGGGTTGGGGCAATGTTTTCTGCCCGCTTGAAGAATGCTGAGTGGCAGATATAGGGAACCATCTGAGCAAAAGGTTACAAGCAGGTCAAGCATCACTGATCGCCGCGGAAGCCGCATTCAGTAACCTTGATAACGCAGTTCCCATGGAATGGAAAGAGAAGTGGTCGGAAGAAGAACAAGAAGCATTCCGCCGAAGAGTAGATGACCCTGCAGCAATGGATATATTTCAAGTGCAAAGCAACAAAGGTTTGTGCAATTGTTGATTTGCTGTGTCCGGCTGCAGCTGAAATGGCGCCACGTCGCACAGCGCCAACTATTCGAGCTATTGAAATGGATTTACTCTGCAGCCGGGACACACTGGCAGTCCCGCTTGCCATACAGGGCGCACCTACCTGGCTATCGCGGGGAATTCACCTTGAGGAAGCCACCGTCGCGCTGAGAAGGGATACACAGGCTGGAAATACACATTCTACAGAACGGTCTCAGCTGGCCCTTGCTCGGAAGGCCGACAGGCTGTCTTCGCACATCCAGGAGTTTTTTGCCGAGGCTCGCAGATTTCTCGGAAATGCAATTTTTGATGCGGACGATGCAGGGTCGGACGCAGATGAGTCGGCTATAGCCTTTTATGAGGATGACATATCTGATGACATCGACGATGCGCATGCGGAAGGCACATTTGATGCGCTCTCTAAGTCACAAATTCCGCCTGCGACACTTCCTCTACCATCTGCATTAGGCCAGGCGGCATGCACTCAGTATGGGCTTGAGGTGCTTGCAGCTCAGGAGCTCTCATTGCGCATGGGGCAGGCCAATGACGTTCTCCACTCGATCCGCATGGCATTGGTCCGCAAGGCTGTTTTATTCCGCAATGATGTTCGCCACTCCAACAGTCATGCTTCCAGCACACGGGCGTGGGGAAAGGTTAAATCAGTCGATGATGGCCTCAAACGAGATGTCAACATTTACAGAAAGTGTCGCTCTGCAATGGTGGCCCTTGGTGCAGATTCCGATGCACTGGGGCGGTACCAAGAGCTCAGGGAGGAACATCTGCAAGTTACCACCGCAGTGTTAATGCCGAACGGGAGCGGGCATCGGCAGGAGAAACTTGCTTGGTTTTGGACAATGGACATTAGAAAGGATACTGATGTCGACAATTGGATGACTGAATGTGAGTTCACTAATTGTCCTTTTATGCAAACGGCCTCAGTGACTAACCATCCAGTTTACCGCGTCAACTGGCTGCGAGCGAAGGCGGTGCGGGACCATTGGACGGAGGAACTTGAACTCACATCTCACGAGTTCCAATGGACGATACAGTTCTTCCAATCAAAGTCTGACATGTGGACGGAATTGCAGAGAGCTAGCCTGCAGCAGGTGCAGCTCGGACATGCAAGTTATTCCGCGCGCCAAGCGGTATTATATGCCAGATTGCGGGATCACTGCCAGGCGCTGCTAGAGAACGCTCAAGCTGTTCCGAGTTTATTGCGGGTGGCGGATTGACTTATTGTGCAATTTCAAGACTTTTCTGTTCGCTATCATTGATGATAAAGGTGCTGTGCGTGTACATAGAGTCGACATGTCCATGGGAATATTAGGGTGGCTGTGTAGCAACTGGCGGTGAATTACGACAACGAAGCCCGCAGCATTTTCTGTCTCTTTCTGCATCATTTTCTTGCCAGACCTCAATGTCTGACAGCACAATTCATTCCAATCCCTCGGACGTTTCGTCGTCCGTGCTCCAAATGACTGCATATTATGTCGGGTGCCGCATTGAAGCCGCAACCATGTCATTGAAGTCGAAAGCGGACCCCGCATGGCCCCTCGATTGGATGCAACATTTTAAATACGAATTCGTGCGAGGGCGCATTATATTTGAGTATTATGGGTAACTAACTTTGTATCCAGCGTATTTACGAAATGTGCCAGCTGTGGTATTCCACCCGCTGGGGCGCTCCCATACGTCCTCCCGCCACATTTGCCCATTACTTGCTTTCTGCCACAACTTCGGATTGCAGAGCCGCATTTGCGGCTGGGCTTCGTAACGTAGGCCCTGGAGATTTACATTTGATTAGCGCCATCCCAGGTTTTCTTTCCGGGTGGGATGCTACCCTCAAGCTTAACTTCAAGAGAGCATGGTGGGAGGGAGACCATGCGGATTGGCGGGCTGAGATCTGCTGCGATGAAGAGGCTGTCACGTATTTTCAGGTACCTGTGCATTCTGCCATGCGCGTTGTCCATTGTTTAACTTTCCCCAAGAACCTATGGGGAGATGAGTCGCCGCTGAATGCTCGAGATAATTCACAATTGGACCAGGAGGAAGCCCACCTGCTTACACAGTTTCAGCGGTTGCTGGAGGCGGATGATGAATTCTCCCTTGAAATTCAGTATACCGCGATGCGCATTACACAACTGTCCGACATAATTGGGAGAGAGAATGCTGTGTTCCGGCCAGATGGCAGTTGGAAGACAGAGAATTAATTGATCTTTGGCGGATCAAGATACAATATACGAGGCTGTAGTTTATGTGGCATGGGTGTGCAGTGTCTTATTATTCTGCAATTCGGACCTCGCTTCCAGACGAGTCATTTGAGTGAAATTCGTTCTCACTGGCATGACATCTTTGAATACACAATTCAGATCCTGCTACGTTAAACGGATTTGCTGAAATCTCACGCTGCGACCCCAAATCCTCACATATTATACCCTATGATTCTTGTTCTGCATCGTCTGGTCACACATATCGATGGCGATGAGATGCGGAATGCCGTGCAGAGACTGTAGTTACTCCGCATATGGGATCATCTTTCTAGTCGCGTACATGCATGTTCCAGAAACTATATGTCCCTCTTGTGGGCAGAGTTACAGTCCGAAATCCCAAACGCAGCGTGAACCTTTCGTTGCATATACCACGCAAGACATGCCCGTTCACCCGCCACATCTCCTACCCCATGCACAATCAATCGACCAGAGAATGCAACCATTGTCCCTGGTTCGTACCGAAGTCGTAGGCGCTGTCGGGGAAATACCATATCGAGTCCGCCGTAACGTCCTACCGTAAGCAATTGATCAAACCACTCAACCTTGCCGTTGATATCGACGTGGTAGGGGCTACACCGATTGGCCATAATCGAAACTGTGTTGTATACGCAGGGCCACAGGCAGAGGATTCCCAGCATCGTGCGATCCATTTCTGTGGACGCAGTATTCCACAACTTGATAATTGATTCTCGGCCACGGACATATAGATCAGGATGCATGATGCTCAACGTTGCGGATAGCAGGGCATGTGCGTCATGCATTGCCGTCAGCCATTTACGGCACTCAGAGCTGCTGCGGCCTGCTTTCAGGTTGGCAGAGACCTGCATAACGCTATTCTTTGCCTATGAAAGCTCCCATTGTGACTTACACGAACTGTACGGGGCTTGCAACTTACATTATAGCCTTGCTGAAACCATCCAGGAGATATATTGATGCTTCCTTTGAGGTCCGCATCCGCGCGAAAATATTGTGTGTGGGTCCGCCATGGATCCCCTCTTTGGGAGTTGGTGAGACTACATTTCAGAGACTCCCGCAAGTATTGGACGTGCTGCCAGATGCGCTCCTTGCAAAGAATGATGTGAAAGTCGAGCCATTACTGTGGAGGACTTACCTGATTGACGTCGCTGAGTAGCCCAGGTAGATACCATGCGATGATGTTATTTTCCTTATCCACCAGTGTTCTTGGGGTTTGTAGGACCCAAAAGTTCTCGGACGAATCCTCATGAGGGACTGCGTCAGAGCAATCCGCCCCACGTTTGCGGACAAATTGTGCAGAGAACGTAGCTTCTTCCAACATGTCAAAATTTATTAGCGTATCTTAGACCTGCATGTTTAGCCACATATATGTATCGTCAGACGAATGCCACATACATGAGTTACATGCGGCTTCCGCCAGGACATTCACCATCCGGTCCGCTTCCATGACCACTGCGAGAGGTATTTGTATGTCTGGCCGCGTAGCATTGGGAGCGTCGGGTGAATGAATCAGGGAATGAAATCGTTGCTTCATGTAATCAGCAATCATGTCGACGAATTGAATTGTGGGCTCAGCGGAACACTCAGATAATTGCGGAAGTGACGACGGCATTGAATCGAAAAATTGAAGCGTTCCTCCGACGTAAAACCTCTGAGGTCGTGAGGACTGAGACCGCCTGCGTGCGAAAGTATTTGAAATCCCGTTGCGCAGACCTATCCGCATTACACATCCGCAACGGCTACGTCGACGCACTTATGTCACAATGAAACGCAGACCGCTGTATGTTTACATAGTTAGCTCTATTCAGAACCCTGGTTGTGATCTCTAGGTAGTCATTCATGTAACATGCAGCGTCCCCGCTGTGTCTGCGGAGTCACGTAGTCCGGACGAAATCACTGCGACGATCCGGGCGATGTAAGCGGATTACTCACATCGGGGGCAGGTTAGCAGCACACACGTTATATCATTTCCCTCTTCGACTATATACACCTGTCACGTTGTGTATTTTGAGCAACACTATGCTAATTCTACAACTTCAAATAAAAATACAACAGTCGATTGCAAGCTCCAGACGGCCCGAGTCAGCTCCAGAACTCGCAAGTCTCACAAAGATCAACAAAGGCCCTGTGCCTGGAAGCCAAGGCCCACAATGCCAATGGCCCACAACGTCAATGCGCCGAAAGAGAAGAATTACGTGAAGATCACTGTACCACAGCGTCGATCTCGCCCACAGCACGATCACGTGACATCAGAGCCCACAATGCGGACCTCGAACCGCGTTCGTATAAGGACGACGTGACCAGCTACTGAGCTACATCCATCCCTCTACCACCATGTCCGAGAACATGAAAAAGCTACTGGAGCTCACGCTCCCTTTGCCCTTAACACCTGAACAAGAAACCGCAAAGGATGTCGCAGACGCCGCGGTTGCGGCCCTTCACGTCGCTGCGGACAACGTCCCCGCCGATCACGAGTCGATGGAGAAGAAGGAGGAGTGGGTGATCAAGTGGGATGAAGTCGTTGTGAGTAACAGAATTTCTCGCACGCGTTCATTGTGCTAACATGTCCATCAATAGGCAGATCTCCTCGATGCGCTTAACGCTGCGAGGCAGCTACGCGTGCTGGTGGAGGCGGCGCAGTCGGCGAATCCGATCCTCGCCAAGTACTCCGCCGCCCACGACCGATTCATCAAGGAAAGAGATGACGCGCAGAGGCGTGAAGCAGAGGAGCGACGCCGGCAAGAGGAAGAGTTGCAACGACAGATGGAAGAGCAACGTCGACGAGAGGAAGAAGATCGCCGCCGCTTGGAGGAAGAGGATCGTCGACGCCAGGAAGAAGATCGCCGCCGCCTGGAGGAAGAGGATCGTCGACGCCGGGAAGAGGAGGAAAGTCTCCGGCGCCAGGAGCAGCAACCCCAATCGACGCAGGGGCCCAGCATGGGGCAATTTGGAGAGGTTGGTGAACTGCTCTGCGAGCAGCCCACCAAGGGGAAAGGAAAGGGAAAGCAGAATACAATTCGTATTCCGGGAGGGAAGCAGAAGGTGCGTATCAATTCCTCATGGCGGTGGAAACGCAACTAAATGGAAGTACAGCAAATTACTCCGCTCTTCCTGCCCGAGGGCAGCAAAGAGCCGGAGAGCACCGACGCAGGCGTGGTAGATCACCACAGTCCATGCGATCAGTGCGCGTCAAAGGGATACCAGTGTCACGGGAAGGAGGGGCAGGCCTGTAGGATGTGCCAGAAGAGCAAGCGGGGGGTGTGCAAGTACTCTGCGGGACGCAGAGGCATGAGAAAGCGACCATCTGAGGCAACGAAAGGTGAGTTAGAAACCTGTTTCCTTGACACGAACTCATCATCCAATAGCACCTACCAGCACGAACGCACGTGCCGGACCATCGCGAGAGGTGGTGGTGGTGGTCCCGCCCTTGCCAGGGAGGCCCGTGAAGAGGGCACGAAAGGACGTGCACGGGGAGGATGAAAAGAAGGATCCAAAGGCTATGGTTGCGGAGATGGAGGCGTCACTCTTTCGTCAAAGGGGCTACATGCTCCAGCTGAGTGGAGAAATCGTGAGAATGGAGCATGAGCTGGCGTCTCTCAAGGATACGCTTGGTATAGAATAGATTACAAAATGTATAACTGTAGCTAGTCGATTTAAATGTAAATGCGATGTGTTTTACTATAAGGATTGCTGTGATCCGGTCCGGAACTTCGGCTCGGGGCGCCCGCTGGATATACTAAATGATCTTGCCATCTTGTTTATTATCGTTATTCGAGCTTATTCAGTCATGTCGAGGCTCATTCCGTTCTCTATTTGCTGCACATTTTACAGCCCTTTCCCTGTAGTATATAAGCCACTTTGTAGAATCCTTCTCATCACTGAATGATATATCAGCCGAGTGTGACGCTGTCTGCTCTGACCCGACATATTCCACCGACGGGTGTTCCGCAAAATCTTCCGCACGCTTTCCGACAAGTCTGGCTCTGATGCACGCACGCGTTCTCTCTTCCCCACTGGCTCACTACGCCATCTGTGTTAATTCCCAGCTCAGTCACCTTCCCGTTCCACACTCGCATTGTCCCTCGCTGTTCCAAAAGTTCTGTTCCAAAGGTTGTGGCCCGCAGGAGAATTTCCAGGTACACAAAACTAACGTTGCGGGTGCCATACGCAGCGGCAACATTCATGCTGTTGGGTAGCGTTAGGTGAACGTGCATCTAGGGACGCATTAGCTACATTGACCACAGGGGCGCACCTCTCACAGATATTGGAACGAGGGGTGATTCGGGACATTGGGTAAAGACAAGTGGCCACACAACTATTGCAAAGCGCTTTGCGTGGAGTGAGAGACAGCAGGGTGGCATCTGTGCACTGTCCAGATGGGGAACGCAATATATCTGCAGTCATTGACCGTTCAACCCTGGTGGACCTAATAGGTGAGGATCTGGCCCGTTTGTATATTCCTTCCCCCAATCCGCAACATGTGCGGGCTTGCACTGTGCGGGCCTGCAGGCCCATGTTGACAACGGCCCATTGTATCCCAGGTCCTCACATTTTCTAAATAAAAGATTCCTCGTTTATTGTCCAGCAGGCGGTGCCTATGTCAGCGCATGCGGGGAGTAGCTATGTAGAGTATGGGGCACTTCTGGCAACATGAATATACGTATGATAACAGCTCGGGGGTAAGTAAAGCCTGTGCGGGGCGCGAGGTGGACGGGTGGGTCCTGAACATGGCGTGGCCATAGGGCAAGGGTAATATGGGTGCTGCTGAACAAGTGAGTGGCTTGTGTGACTAGTCTTTCGCGGGAACAGATCTGCGCACAGACTCTGCGCCGCGATCTGTAAGCCGAAGTGAGCCTAATTATCAGCGTTACCTCGACCCGCAAGTCCACATACCAACTAAACGCAGGCCCACGTTTACAACGCCGCCTTACGACAGCGGGCCCACTGTGTACCCCTCAACTTGAATCCGCAATCTCGGGAGGCCCGCCCATGACTTATGCATGGACCACAGGCTCACTCTAAACGTCTTAGTATTTGTCATAAGATGGAAGATGATGCATTTAAGCGTGATATCAAGCACTGGCCTTTCAATGTCATTGACAATTGAAAGGCTGGAAGCCTGTAGTTCAAATATCAACCACAAGAGTGAAACTCGTGAATTCTTTTTTGTTGATCAATGCTTGTGGAAAGCTTTGAATCTTGTACAAAATCTTGAGGGAATCAGCACTGCGGCCCAACCAAGATGAAGGAGACTGCAGAGGCATACTTCAAGTTGACGAGAAAGTTACTTGTGCCATTGTCTGCCAGCCTGAGCTTGTGACCAAGTACTATTCATTGAATTAACTTGAACTTACTCATTGTTAGTCTCCAACGATGCTCAGCGTCTGGCAACCCAGCATGTACTATTTCCAGCCCTCAGTCCTCTGTATTATCCTTGCCTCGATCTGCAAGCCTGGTTGGCTTGTGCACCAGCTGTATGCTGGCTTGTGGTCCATGCCAGTGTGGAGATGATGCTGCCTCGCACTCTTGGGCTTGCTGGTGTATTTCTCACCTCAATTCACCAGCCTTGCGGACCTGCTTTCCAGCTCCTCACAGATCCACAGGCCAAAATATGTGACGCCCCATTGCACGTATGGGTCCCCCTGTACATTCTTTGGTTGGCAAGCTGAGCAGGCCGGTTCCACGACCCTGTGGAGTCCAATGGGCCCAGCTTGACAGCACTTGCTTGCATTTGCGGGTCCACTTGTCCTATATATTTTCTACCTCAATCCGCAAGCTTGGCAAATCCATCCGCCAGCTCTATATATCTCATGTTTGTAACTTGAATGCACCCTTGCAACGGCGGGCCTGGACATGTACCCTCAGCCCGCAACCTTAGCGGGCCCATGCAACAATCCTTTGCGGGCCTGCAAGCTCACACTTATAAAGGTTCCTTCCACCCCCTGGCCCTCACCGGAGTCACATGCATTCCCTGCCTCAATCCACAAGCTTGATTGACCTGCTCACCACTTCTGAACAGCCTCCCGCACTTATGCGCATGATCCTCCTCTGCACTGACGAGCCCATCCACCTTCCAGTTCAATTTGCAACCCCAAGTGGCAGGCCTGCGCAACAGCTCCCCGCAGTCTGCCCGTGCACCCACAGGCCGCAGGCAAGCCTGTGCATTCCCCACTTCAGTCCGCAAGCTTGCCGGCCCGCTCACCAGTCCTAAGCAACACCATTAGCCTCTGTACAAAGTACTCCCTTCTATTACTGGTAATGGGCCCATGCATCTCCCACTTCAATCCGCAAGCTTTGGGGGCCCATCAGACACTGGCAATGCCTTCCCTCACATCCACGGGCTCATCTGTGCATCTCCTACTTCAGTCCGCAGGCTTGGTTCTGGGCCCACTCATTAGCTCTACATAGGCCTGCAGGCCCATGAAGATGATGCTCGCACACATTTACGGGCTTTCCTATGTATTTCCCTGCACAATTTGCAACCGTGTTGAACCGGCCTGTTCATCAGGTCTCCATGGGCAGACAGGCCCATTTCTATGATGCTCCTTCACTGGCATCCACAGGCCCACCTTTCCATTGATCCCCCACTCTGCACCAGCTCTATGCGTCCCCATAGGCCCGCCTAGATGATGCTCCCTCCTGTTCATGGGCCTGCTTGTACATTCACAAGCTTGGCAACCCCACTTCCCACCAGTTCCATGCAGGCCCGCATGCACATTCCCCACTACAGTCTGCCAGCCTGTCCAGCCCGCTCATCAGCTCTGCACAGGCTTGTGATCCCCCATTGATAATATCCCAGTTCATTGGTGGGCCCTCTCATCAGTTGCACACTAGCCTGCAGGCATGTACCCAGGCCTTCCCACATATTGCGCACTCAGCACTGCAAGGGTAGCGCATAGCCTAGTAGATCATTCCCTCCGGGCCCTCTAAGTTTCATCCACCCTTATCCACTCCAACAGGCCCGTCAATAGATGTCTTATTCAGCATTGCAGGTGGGCCCACAACAGGCTGTCCATGTACATGGTGAAAATGTCAGGACGGGCTAGTCGTCTCCATCGTGACAATATGGCTACACTATGTGTGATGTAGCTGTAACAATATCAACACTCCCCCTCAGCTGGAATCAGTCCGAAGCACAATACCCAGGGATTCTCGGAGTGAAACAAATGCAGGCGTAGGTAGAGGTTTTGTAAATAGGTCTGCAATGTTGTCTGATGACGGTATGTGTTTCGGTTCGATCTCGGTGCGCTGCGCAGCCTCCATCAACCAAAAGTGTGAGACTTTAACATGCCGGCGTCGACTGGATACCTCGTAAGGTGTAAGCACCATTCGAATGGTTGCCGTGTTGTCAATCAGAAGGGTGGTGGGTTGTGTGAGTGCGAATCCGAGTTCGACAAAGAGTTGACGAAGCCATAGAATTTCGCGTCCGGTGTGTACAGCAGCATAGTACTCTGCTTCGCCAGTTGACAGTGCTGTTGCAGTTTGCTTTTTCGCTGACCAGGCAAAGATGCCCATTCCAAGGGTGATAGCATATCCTGAAATCGAGCGGCCATGGTCAGGTGAGCCAGCAAAGTCAGAGTCGCTGTATGCAGTCGGTGTCAAACTGTCTGATTCAGAGCCATCTGAATTTCCACCAAGGGTTAGAACGAAGTCGCATGTTCCCTTGAGGTAGTGAAAAATGCGTTTGACGGCTGACCAATGCTTTTCTCCTGGATTTGCGGAGAACTGGGCAACACGCTGGACGGCAAATGAGATGTCCAGCCGTGTCATTATGGCACAATGGTTTAGGGCACCGACAGCATTTTGATAGGGCACACATCGCATGCGCTCACATTCCTCTGGTAGAGTCGGCGAGTCTGTGCGTGATAAATGTCACGGTGATCCAGGTTCCACAGGTGTGGTGACGGGCATAGCAGAATCGAGGCTGTACGTAGTGAGCATGGAATTGATGTAGCGTCAGTGTGAGAGCATAATTGTGCGACAGCGACGGTTCCGGATGATTTCAATGCCGAGGATTTGCGAGATCTCCCCCTGGTCTTTGATGGAGACATGTTGGCGAATTTCGTCTTTGAGTTTGTTGACCTCTGCTTTGCCAGAGCAGTATAGGCCAAGATCATCAACATGGGAGGCAATGATGCAGATGCCGGTCTTGCGATGTCGGATGAAGACACAAGGGTCAGATAGACAGACGG
>JBBPMZ010000496.1:0-13162 GCA_038090575.1 Tylopilus cf. pernanus | reverse complement strand
TGCTGTACAAACGTCACTCGATCGGTCTAGCGTGGGGCGTAATGCCTACAAGGAATTTATGCTGTTCTTCATGTGTTGCATCGCGCAGGAACACATCTGTGCCCTTCTCCCCAATGATCTCATCCAATCAATGTCCTCCAAAATCAGTCGACGGATGAGGAAGCTTGGTTCTTCCGCACCAGACTGGCTGTCCAGAGCTGTCTTGCACTCCTGCACGTCCCTTCGATCAATTCTGGATGAGAGATGGGAATCGGTGCTGGATACTCAGCGCATGTCCCCGTCCTGGAACCCTTCGTATCTCGATCTTAACCGTGACACCCAACTCTCGCTCTCAAGCAGTGGCGGCTACATTCAGAATGCTCTCGCTTCTGGCAATGTCAACTCGGCCCGTGCTGACTTCAATCCTAATCACCGTCGTCGAGGTACACTCGATGACTTTCTGTCTCCCTCCGGAGACTTCTTTGAAGCAGCATATAGCAGGGAACCCCACATTACCCTGTATGATGTTGAGCAGGCTGTTGAGAAGGGCATTGATAGCTGGGTCGACCAAGTCACAGACGCCGATGAAGCCTGCGTGAAGCTCGAGATGTTGGGAGACAACTATTCATCAGGTGCAGTAGAAACGTATGCGAAGAATCCGGAGCTCCTTTCGGTCATGTTGTTGACCACGGTCGAGTTGTGGATTGCCCTCGACAAGTTGGCCATTAGAGCAATCCCGATACTTGCAGAATACTCTCCCGAGGTCCCGGCTCGTTTTCTGGAAGATCTGCTACTTCGTAAGGCTACCAACTTTGATCGTCTTCGTCGAGTACACGAATATCTCTCTCGTCGTCACTCCCAGTCACGCCCTGGATGGTCGGTGTTTTCTCCTCCAAGCGCAGACGCTTTCGCCGTCCGTTTTTATGGAGGATCCTTACACCTTCGAGGTTTGAAAGACCAGATCGAGGAAGCAGCACGAAATGAGGTTCGTCAAAAGGTTGTGGAACTCGAGAGCTTGAATGCTCGCGACGATGATCTGCAGCGACAAGTCGCCAAACTTGATCATCATTTCTACATAAACCGGCACGGACACAGACGTCATTCCAACTTGGACTATTGTAAGAAGTGCCGTCTCCAGAAAGAGAAAGAGAACTTAAATATAGCTGTTCACAAGTGGCCCTTGCCGTCCGGGCCGCTCCAGGCTGAAGCCGTCGTCTTCGAGTTGGATTGTCCCATATCTTTCAACATGTGGCGCAGTGCCACGTTTAATCTCTTAGTCGACCTATGCTCTCCACTGCCTGCTGGACAAACGAATCCTCGTGTCACACTCTTTCAGTATCCTGCGCTCCAGTCATACCTTGTGCGGCATCCAAGGTCACGGATTACCCTCGCTTCTGATACGAAGCCATTCGTCCACACCCATTACGAGACAATCCCCAATACGGAAGAAGAGGTCTGCGTCGAGAATGGGTTGCAATATTATGGTTTTGATATCAATACTCGCATTCCTGTTTCAGGTTTCTTGAGCGGTGTTGACGTTGGAGAACGCTGCACGTATAAACTACAATGTGGCCCTTACGAGAGGCTACAGCGATACGTGAACGCCACCTCTCACACATCAAACGAAGTCGTGTGCAATCAAGCCGATTGTCACAAGGACCTTTCCATTCATGAATTTCTGGCGTTCGGCCATCTTCGCAGTGATGGTGTTCTTCAATGGCTCAGCATCTTGCGAGAGCTTCGAGGTCGGTCACTGTGTTTCCGTCGTCACGAAGTTCATTTTCTTTTGGCCCAAGCCGTCTTTCAAGTTGGGCCGTTTGACGGTATAACGTGGACGTGGCATCAAGAACTACGAGATACACTGTTTTGCAGTGCCCTATTGCGGGAGCTCGACAGTCTTATCCGAGATGTGGAGGCTAACTGGTTAGAAGCGGTAACCATGGACACCATTTCCTTTTTGCTTCGCCGTCTACTTGCATCCTGCCCGGATAAAGTCCTCTCTGTTAAGGCACTCGGACTACTTCGCACTGTCCGTCGCAGGGTGTTCACCTGGGTAGAGGAGCTAGCCGACAAGAACACAATAACACAGGGAAGTGAAGAACTCCAAGGATACCTAAGGGATACGGCCGCGATTTGTCGAGGTACATTCGACGTTGACCCTCCAATGATCCGAAATGTGCTTTGTTCCCCTGAAGACGTCTGCACATTACTTTATACTGCTGCGTTAATTCATGACCATACGCCCAGTGAGGTCAATTGTCTCTCCACCTATTCTAGGCTACTCCTTGACCGAGACCAACGTATTTCCTTGGCTCTCGAGGACACCCTCAGCAGCCTCGTCCAAAATGATTCCATTGACGAGGGCATTAACAATGCGATCGACAGGATTTGGTCTGACTATCGCCCAGGTTCAAAGTGGAGCTCCCTCCAAAGTCCAAATTCGCGCTGGTTTTCATGTGTGACTACGGCAACGGATGCTCAGTGTTCTCAGAAGCTGCTTTTCAATCTGCTCGAGGGATCATTCTTAGTGGACGGGAAGCCGCTTGGAAGACTGCCAAGTGGAATTCTGCAGCATCCCCTCTACAATGAATTGTTTGGAGAGGTATGTTGTGCCATCCTTGACGTAATGTGGATTATTAACTTTTTCTGCAGCGAGTACTCGATATTATACCGGCTGATGTTCCGGGTATGGATTATTCTACGAGGAGTAAGATATCTGGCCACCAGGTAGGCGCATTATCCGAGGTGTAGGCTACGAATATTGGGACTTACTTGGCATGCCCAGGTATACTTCTCGCTCAGAGGCGATGGTTCGGATCTCGTGATACAAGCAAAACAGATAGAAAAGTCACCCGACCAATCGGAAATCATGGAGCTTATACCTCAGGAAAAATTGGAGGGAGACCTACCGAGTGTGTTAATCAACGGTCATGCTCATTGGTTAAATATTTCCTCGTTTGTCATGGAGATCCGCCCTCTCAGCAGCCTCTGGGAAACTTCGCCGAAGAACTGGAGGATTGATTGCAATATCGGGCAGTATCGAGCGTCTCGGGGTGATGAGCGCCTCGTTGACATCCGGAGTAAATCTTGGGACATGGTTGCGGAGCTGTTGAAGCCACTTGATGCTCCACGTAATCTCCTTGTCACTGTGTCCCCCACCGACGCCGATAACCCATCACTGCGACTCTCCGTGGATTTGCCCCGTTACAGCTTGTCTTTTTATGTCGACGATGATGGAGAACTACAATGCCACAGCATTCGTGGCATGGTTTATGACGAGAACCAGTCTGCTGGGACCATGTTTGGTTTGGTCAATCAGCTGGTGCTTCGGCCGAAACTGAAGGATGGCAAATTGAATGTCGTTGACCTTAGTCCCCGGTGTATCCTCATCCCTGAAGGTGAAATCTTATTTCACCAAGTCGACTATCACGTTAGTGTCAAGGTCAACACTAGTGGCTTTGCCCTTCACCCGATCACCTACCAGACGTATACTGTTGATACTGACCTGGGTTGCCTTACTGGGAACGGCAGTCTGACGGACAAGCTGTACTGTGCTTACCTCCATGCTTTGACTAGTGGCTGCGGTACCGATCCTCTTACAGGCAAGTCGGGCACAGAGGAGGCGCTGTCCCTACTCCGATCGGCCGGTTGCTGGTCTATCATGAAGTTCCGACCCCACGACGCATCGCTCCTAAGTTTGATCGCGTCCATCTGTCCTTCGCGATCCTGGTACCCCGTACATCTCACCTGGATGCAAAAAATTGACTGGCTCGATCTTCCGACGAATTCACAACATCACGAGCTCTTCACCATCGCGAAAGAGATCAAAGAACACTACGAAAGCCTCCAGTCGTTCCAGGAGAGCCAGCAGAGCGGGTTGTTTCTAGAATTTCCATCCCAGGAGGACCACCTGTTGCGCCGAAGCGCGCGACGAGCAGCACATATATTCCCATTTGAGTTCGCCGCACAGCCTTCCCACACAGATTTCGATGTTGCGTATTCAGCTCGAGACCAAGCGACCTCGAGTGAGGGTCGTGCCTATACAGCGGCATTGACCGTTTACTCCCGGACCGCTAATGCGACAAACATCGATATATTGGACATGGTAAAGGAAGAATCGTGGAGAGAGGTGTCTGGTGAGGACATGGCTTTATCCCTCCACTATAAAAGGTCGTGGTTGGACCCTGATCTTCCGTCAATGTGGGTTAAGACATACAATCTCCTGCGAAAAGACGATGAAGCAAAATGGTGGCACATGCTTTTCTCACTGCCCGCCATGGCATATTCCTCGCCAAACCGCAGTGATCTTGTACCTGTTCTTGTCACCATCGCATGTCACACACAATTCCGTTCGGAACAGCCACCACACCACGCTTCTTACGATCTCTCAGACGGATACCAGCCCTCGCAAGCCACCCTGCGATCCTATATCTCTTGCTGTGCTAAGAGCTTCGAAGATAGTCCGGAAAGCTCTAAGTCGGCCAGATGGAATGAAGATATCTCTGATCTCAGACAACGCCGATGGCGAGCTTATCAAACCCGACTAGAATCGGACACTGTAGGAACAGTCGATCTTTTGCTTCATGCTTGGCCATGCGAAATGCCTCCACAGTGCATGCTCGAAAAAAACCTGTATGACGTAGCAGACTTCATATCCAATGTCCAGAACCACTTCGCCACGTGTTACCGCAACTTGGAGCTCAAGGAGCACCTCATCCGTGTCCAGAAAATCCTGAACAGTGTGCACTCAAAGGCTGTTCCAACCCCTACCAAATATTCATTCAAGCCTTCGCAAAGCGTCTCCGCGTCCATGCCGTGGACTCTCAACATCGGCCAGTTGTTTTCCAGAGATGCACCGTTATTACGAGAGCAGGATAAATTGCCTCGCCAATCTGGTTGGGCCTCGCTGAATAAACTCATTGCGACGGCTGAGGCGAATACGGAAAGTCTATTTCAACGCAGATACGTCTCGGCCCTCCGCACTAGTGTCACGTGCTTCAGAAATGACGTGCCCCTTGCGGCTCGCGTCTCGACACAATTGCCTGATACTGAGACACTTGAGGGACACTACATCCACTGCAAGGAGAACTATAGTAACGCTCTTTGCCATCTTACGCAAAATCTGGCACCGAGGAGCCGTAGCGAGCAAGCTCTTGAACAGGCTGGTCAATGGCCACGAATCACCACACGTTCCCTTCTTCAATGTCTTGCATCTAGCTCGTCAATCATACTCTCAGATGATTGGAAGGGATGTCTCGTTCAGTTGGCATTGCTCATTTTGGAGCTCCAGCGTGCTCGGAGATTGCTTCGACTTCTTCTCGACGATCTCCCGGAGGACCTTCGCAACGAGCTACAGAACGAGGGATGCGACGGATGCGACGCTAAGGTGCACCCGGACTGGTTGTTGATTCAGGTGTGTTTTCTGTGCCTTAGACAAAGCACGGTCAACTAATATGCCGCTCACTCGTCAGCTGCAAGGCAACTTTCTTATTCGTCGTGTCCAGGCTGAAGTGGCCAATGAAATGATATCACCAAGCTCAGGTGAAAGCACGGCCATGCAACTCAATATGGGCGAGGGAAAGTCTTCCGTGATTGTACCTATCGTCGTCGCCGCCCTTGCCGATGGCGACCAGCTTGTTCGCGTCATTGTCCCGAAAGCATTAACAGCGCAAATGTTTCAGATTCTCGTAGATCGCCTCGGTGGACTCGCGAACAGACGTATATATCATCTTCCGTTTTCTCGCATCCCCCAAGTCGATCATGAAAAAGTTTATGGAAAAGTCACCGCTCTTCATGGGCTTATGTCGAAATGTATGAAGGAGCGTGGGATCCTCGTCGTCCAACCTGAGCATGTTTTGTCACTGAAACTAGTGAGCGTTGAAAAACAACTGCAACAAGCGGACTTGGAGGAACATAATGTGGCTCTTTCATTACTGGGGTTACAAAAGTGGCTCCACTCTCGTTCACGGGACATCTTGGACGAGAGCGACGAAATACTTCATGTTCGCTACCAGTTGGTTTACACCATTGGTCAACAGCAACATATGGAGGGTTTCCCGGAGCGGTGGACGACCACCCAGCAAGTTCTTGATCTCGTACAGAGGCGTGCGTCTTCGCTGCAAAAGCTTGCGCACCAGTTAGATCAGTGCGTTGTTTACCTGGACGATGCTCATACACGTGGCACCAACATCAAGTTTCCCACCGGATTCCGTGCTGCAGTAATGCTAGGCCCCAAAGTGACAAAAGATCGTTTGGCCCAAGGTATGCACAATTTACCTCCGTTTGGTCTACGATATCTGGTTTACTTTGTTCTTCAGGCTGCATGCGGATGCGCAAACTTGGCCACGGCCACTCCATCAAGTTTTTTGCACCCCTCGAAGTTGATCGACGTATCCGCTCCGTAGTGGGGAAAGACGCTCCAGACTCCACTGGCATCGACACCATGGATATTCTGCTCTGGACGATACGTGAGACATGTGACGATATTCAACAGCGGGTGCCGCACTGGGCACATCAAGGAGCCGATCATACCTCCCGGTATTCTGCCTGGACGCGTTTCTGTGGGGGTGAGCTGACACCAAAGGAACTATCGGACGAATGGTTGCAGCCGGAGGCCAAGGGATTGGAGGAGCTCTATGCACCTCGTAGTTCAAATGCTACCTGGTTGGCCGATCCAGATATCCGTGAACGCTGTCTAGAACTTGGAGTGTTAACACTTCGCGATGTGAGTATGGATGAAGAGCAGGAGCGCGAGGTGATTTACGAAGCTGAACGCGAACAACAAGTGGAACGCCTTCCAAAGTTACCACCTGCTACCCATTCCCTTCATCCAGACGTTATTGCCTTTGTCAAGACAGGTACTGTTCCTCCAGGAAGCCAGGTCTTCCGCCGTGCTTTCGAGACCCTCTCTACCACTTCAGAGGCTGCTGAGGAGGCACATATTTGGAGTGAAAATGTATTAGTGACTGCGGACTTTGCGAAGACCGTCATGTTCAAAACGTCGGACAACTTCTTGCGCCCCGTACACTGGATCATCTCCGGGGAAAGAGTCAATCGCAACGCGCTCGTAATCTTGAGCCCCTTCGAAGTTGCGCGCTTGATGCCAGAGATCAAATCGAGTGGCAACGTCCGCCTCCATGTATATACGCCTCGAATCCTCAAGACGATGAAGCCTTGTGACGACCTTGCTCTGCACAGCGTTCCTCCTGCTCCGATGGGCCTCAACCCCCCGCCGCTCCTCATGGATCAGTTGAACGTGTTCGCTGGGCAGCTGTACCTGAAGGACTACGAGACATACATTCGGTTATGCCGTTTCCTCTGCGTGTATGCAAGGGACTTAGATGGTGAAGAGGGCATCCGGGCGGAGAGCGACGGGTTCATTGCGCCGAATAATCGACCAGAGCACTTCAAGTTGCAGAGCGTGTGCACGTTCCAGAAGTCACCTTTGAGGTCCGTGAGAGCGTTGATAGCTCTTCGCAGGAAGGGAATGCGCTTTGCACCTACGCACATGGGCCAGCTTCTCGATGGGAGGCTCCTTTCAGAAAGTGATTTTGAGGATGATAATGAGGTGAGTCCCGGTCGATTTCAGACTACTGTGTTCTTCGCAATAACTGGTCGCTTAGACGTGATGGTACAATCCAGGATTCCAGACAAAGCTCTGAATTTAAAGTCAATATTTTGTATTCTAATAGGGCATTCCGACTCTCCGAGTCTGGGGTGAGGCTCAGGTTTCAAGGACCCTCAAGTTCTCAAACTTGTCTATAAATCGTACATCTAAGAATGAGTCTGAATCCATAAGTACTGCAACAAGTTGAGCATCAGACATGTGGCTATCTTAATTTATAGAACAAGACTACTTTGAGTATATTTGGTGTAGACGTTGTAAAGGCTGACCATTATTCGTTGATCACTGGGACTGAGAAACGCATGCATGTGCGAGCAGAAGGAAATGAAAGATGAATTCTCTTGCTCAGTTTTTTGGTTTCTTGCTTTTACTATGGTGATTCTAACGATCATGATGAGGCTACGGTGATAGTTGGAGTGACTACGAAGTGAAAGGGGGTCTCGAATTCGCTCTCTAACCTTTTCTAGTTGCAACACTTTGCTCTACGTGTGCCCCAGCTTCAAAGGATTTATAAGGCTCACCAGAATGGGACGCTATCAGGTTCCATTCTCACACGATGGTGCTCCAGGCACGAAGAGGACATATGTTCAAGATCTTCGATGACTGGATAAGGAAATGATGCGGCAACATCTTGGCATGTGGGGAGGCGTGATGATTATTCCTGTGGAGTTGAAACACGAGGCCACAGCAAGGTAGACGAAAGAGGTCAAGTGTCCGTGTTGACGTGTCTTCAAACAGGGTGCCTACTGCCATCCGTGAGGGAAGCAGGAGGAAAAAATTGGAGAGATGTCTTGTTCTCATATGGAAATTATTGAGGAGTGTTGGAGTTGACGACTCGGATGGCTTTCAGATCGTTGTAGGCTTCTGATCAATCTTCAAACAGTACACGCGCCCGCGGAGTCAGCTCGGGATTACATCTTCGTTTCAGCGAACTTACATAAGGCAAGCATGGGACCTAGCGACCTTGTCCAAAGTCCGTCCTTCAAAGCTTCAAGTTTGTCAGAGAAATATTTTGTCAATCGGTTTCTTGTTGGATCGATGGCACAATATGGGGCAGATTCACACGTAGTATGTCGTTCTATTTCGATCTTACTCTCAGAAACTCATTTCGGGTACCCAGTCATACTACGGTGTCTCCGGGGAGGGCAGTGATTGGACTTACTATATCCGCACTGGCTTCGTACGTGGAGTTGCATTCAGGTCCACTACTGATAACAATGTGGGTCCATATCCTGTGTTGTTCGGACTCAGATCGTTGAATATCGGACAAATTCTTCGCCACAGCTCAGCAACACATATAAGATGAGCACCAGGTCAGCACATCGTGGTGTCCTTCCACTTCCTTCCCACAGCCCACTTTCCGACTGTACTAGTTAAACTCAATATCAACCGTCTTACAAATGTCCAACTCTGTCCTTGACCCCGAGGACATCAATACGTTGAAATACCTCGTCACACACGTGTTTTGTCCTATTCAGCTTCCCGATGGAGATGACCACAGCATTTCAAAAGATCGCTCTCTGGCTGCAGCAATTGCAGCTGTTTCTCGTCTTTTTGGTGACTATGCCAACCAAGGTGGCGTATCGCAATGGCCCAGCATTTCAAGAATGCTCGGCAATTTGCAAGTCATTATGCAGTCTCAATGCTTGGATCAGTCTCAGATCACTTCCTTGCTGAGGAAGATGAAAACTGGAGGTAAGCGCTTAAGCCTGCAGAGTATCGATCTTCAAGACGATGAAGCCTTGCGACGACCTGGCGCTGTACAGCATTCCCCCCACTCCGACGGGTCTCAACCCGCCGTCGCTTCTCATGGATCAATTGAATGTGTTCGCTGGGCAGCTGTACCTGAAGGACTACGAGACGTACATTCGGTTATGCCGTTTCCTCTGCGTGTATGCAAGGGACTTAGAGGATGAAGCGAGCATCCGAGTGGAGAGCGATGGGTTCATTGCGCCGAACAATCGACCAGAGTACTTGCGGAGCGTGTACACGTTCCAGAAGTCACCCTTGAGGTCCGTGAGAGCGTTGATAGCTCTTCGCAGGAAGGGAATGCGCTTTGCACCCACGCACATGGGCCAGCTTCTCGATGGGAAGCTCCTTTCAGAAAGTGATTTGAGGATGATAATGAGGTGAGTCTCGGTCGATCTCAGACTAGTGTGTTTTTCACAATAACTGGTCGTTTAGACGTGATGGTACAATCCAGGACTTTAGACGAAGTCCCAAATCAATATTTTGTATTCTAGTAGGATATTCCGAGTCTGGGGCGAGGTTTAGGCTGCAAGGATCTTCTTGAGCTCGTTTATAGATTGCACATGTAAGAAATACTTGGATATTATAGAATAGTTTCGAATGCGCAAGAACTGTAACTTCAAGCTGACGATCAGATATGTCATTGTCTTGATAGGACAAGACTTCTAGTATATTTCGTACTTTATAAAGACTGAGCATCATTTGTTCATCGGGACCGGCAGGAATGCACATCCGAGTGGGGCGAGGATGAGAAGGAAACGAAAGGAGTGTTCTGTTGTCCAGTTTGTCGGTTTTACTATGATGATTCCAACGACGCTACAGTGATAGCGACTACAACTCTGCGAAAGGGGGACTCGAATTCCGCTTCTTTGACCCTTCTAGTTGCAACATTCTAATTTGAATGTACCCCCAGCAGCTTCAAAGGATTAATTATCATTATGGTACATAGACGCCTAGAGATCACTAATCAAAGTTTCATTCTCATGCGCGATGGTGCCCCAGGCACAAAGAGAACATACGTTCAAGATCTTCGACAGCTGGATAAGGAAATGATGTGGCGACTCTTCTCGGCGTGTAACCTGAGGAAGACGTGATGATTGTTCCCGGAGTTGAAACACGAGGCCACAGCAAGGCAGACAAAAGAGGTCCTTGATGTCAACACGGGTCTTCAGACAAGATGCCTATTGCTAATGGCAAGATATCTACAAAGGAGCGAAAAAAAAAGTTTCTCGTATGGGAGGCTTATCGAGGAGTGTTGGAGTTGTCGATGGCTGAATCGTTTGCAGCCGTCTGCGGAGTCAGCCCGAAATTAGTTCCAGCGGACGAGACGTGGGAATTTTCCGAGCTTCCAACCGTCCGTCCGTCCCTTAAACTTCAAGTTTGCCAGAGAAACAGTACTTTGCCAATGAGTCTCTTGCTAAATCTATGACACTATAAATGGATTAAAGGCATGTTGTTCTGCTCAGATCTTACTCTCAAAAGCTCATTTTATCCAGTCACATGTGTTCAGGAGGGTAGTGGCCACGACTGGGACATCAGAGGAACGACTTACTATATCCGCATGGGCTTCGTGCGTGGAGTTGCGCTCAGGTCCACCATTGATAACAACGTGGGTCCATCCTGTGTTGTTCGGGCTCAGATCATCGAATATTGGACAAATTCTTCGCCACAGCTCAACGCACATAAGCCGAACACCCGATCAGCATATCGTGGTTCCCCTCCACTTCCTTCTCTGGCACTGCCCACTTTTTGACAGTAATATCGACCATCTCACAAATGTTTAACTCCGTCCTTGCCCCCGAGGACCTCAGCACGTTAAAGTACCTTGTCACACATGTGTTCTGTCCTCTCCAACTTCCGGACGGAGACGACCACAGCATTTCAAAAGATCGCTCTCTGGCTACAGCAATTGCAGCTGTTTCCCGTCTTTTCAGCGACCATGCCAACCAAGGCGGTGTATTGCAATGGCCCAGCATTTCAAGAATGCTCGGCAATTTACAGGTCATCACACAGTCTCAAGGCTTGGATCAGTCTCAGATCACTTCCCTGTTAAAGAAGATGAAAACTGGAGGTGAGCGTTTGAGCCTGCAGAGTATCACAGGTGCTCACCACCCATAGATGTTGTCTCGTTCCCCATCCGAGCCCAGAATGCGGCTGTCATTTTCAGAAAACAAAAGCTTGTCACCGTTTTCGAGTCGTTCGAGGTATCGCCAAAGGCCCACCATGTAATGACTTCGCAGGGGAAGCTTATCTGCTCGTATCCTGGGCCCGCCATTGATATCCCCAACGACGTGTTCGGTGACGGCAGCTTTCTTTCTGAGCTCGCCAACTTCCTCGTTCACATGAACGAGGATGTTCTAGATGCAGCTGCGACAACTCGCAAGGCACATTCCACTGTTCTCGAGACTCGAGACACCGCGCATCCCCGCTACATTACAGAGTTACTCACCGGTATTTTGAGAAGTGTTGGTCGCCCTGCGGAGACTGTTCGTATTACCAAGCGTGTCGGTGACGATGTCACATGGAAAAACTCGAAACTTCCTTGGCGACGTTCACCACTCTGGCTTCTCATCCGGGTTGTTGTGCAAACGTCACTCGATAGGTCTAGCTTCGGGTATAATACCTACAAGGAATTCATGCTGTTTTTCATGTGTCGCCTGGCAAAGGAAGGACTCTGCGCTCATCTTCCAAATGATCTTGTCCATTCCATGTCCTCCAAGATCAGCCGACGGTTGAAGAAGCTCGGTTCTTCCACACCAGACTGGCTCTCGAACATGGTTTTGCAGACTTGCACGTCCCTTCGATCAATTCTGAATGAGAGATGGGGATCAGTACAGGCTTCTCAGCGTATATCCCCTTCCTGGAACCCTTCCGAGTTCAATCTCGCCAGTGATATCCAACTCTCGCTCTTGAGTAGTGGCGACCACATTCAGAAGGCTCTCGCCTCTGTCGGCGTCAAACCAAGTGGTGTCACCTTCCAACCTAAACATCATCAGCGAGGCACTCTAGAGAACTTCCTGTCCTCCTCGGGATTCTTCGATGCGGCCTATTGCAGTGAACCCTATGTCACGCTGTATGACGTTGAACGGGCAGTTGAGCAGGGTATCGATAACTGGGTTGATTCGGTCACAAGCAACAACGAAGCCTGCGTAAAGCTCGAGACTTTAGCAAACAAATACTCGTTGAGCGCAATCAAAACTTACCCGAAAAATCCAGAACTCTTGTCGGTGATGCTGTTGACCACAATTGAGTTATGGGTCGCGCTCGACAAATTGGCTGTCCGGGAAATCCCGATGCTTGTAGATTATTCTCCGGAGGTCCCTACACAAATCCTGGAAGATCTACTGCTTTACAAGGCTGCTAACCTTGGTCGTCTTCGTCAAGCGCACCAATATCTCTCCCGTCGTCACTCCCAGTCACGCCCTGGGTGGTCGGTGTTTTCCTCTCCAAGTGTAGATGCTTTCGCTGTCCGCTTTTACAGAGGATCCTCACACCTTCAAGGTCTGAAGGCTCGGATTGAGGAAAATGCTCAAAAAGAAGTTTATAAGAAGGTCGCCGAACTCGAGAAGCTGAATTCTCGCTATTCTGAACTCCAGCAGCAAGCCGCCAAGCTTGATCATGAATACTACATCGACTGGTACGGCAATAGAAGTCACGGCAAACGTTGTCAGAAGTGCGGTCTCGAGAACCAGAAAATTGATATAGCTATTCACGAATGGCCCTTGCCGACCAATCAAGTCCAGGCCGAAGCTGTCGTCTTCGAACTGGATTGTCCCGTATCTTTCAACATGTGGCGCAGCGCCACCTTCC
>JBBPMZ010000495.1:0-13173 GCA_038090575.1 Tylopilus cf. pernanus | reverse complement strand
TCACCTCTTTGTACAGGCACAGCATTCACTTGCTCATGATCACTCAAATCTCACCCCCCTGTGCAATCTTTGTTAATATGTTCCAGCCTTGGACAAGCCTTAGCAGTCATGACACACCAAGATACCATGCTACTAGTAGTGTTCACATTATCCAGTCTTGCTAGTCTGATAAGGAATGTCACACTGGCACTAGGTAATATAACCTCAACAACCAATGACATTCTTGAACCCATCCAAGAGTGATTAAATCTAACTACAACTTAAGCATGATTGCATCATCAGAATCCGCCCCTTCAGGAATTTCGACACCACTGGCAAACCTTGAGGTATGTTAGTAAAGGAAACAGTTCAAATGACTCGAGGATTTGGGCTTACGATCCCTCCGTACCCCACTCTTTGAGCATCTTTCTCAGTCTCGGTCCGTGGTGCGGGTCCTTATCGACAGAAGTAATGGCTTTCTGAATACTCCGGTAGTCAGGTGAGCAGTTGTCACTATTGATAGCCGGGACACTCTTGGTGTGGCCATGGTTGCGGATAGACTTGAGAACATGCATTATCTGAAATACATTGTCAGAAAGAACAGGTGACCGTGACTTTCCTCTTTTACCGCGGTCGTTACAGCAACAATAGCATTGAGAGGGATACCGCGTTCAAAGAACTTCTTGGCACCAATTGGGGACTTTGACGACTTACAATATACCTGAAGAGAACACTCCCGAATCGCAGGGTGTGCAAAATTGCGCGGTTTACCCTAATAAAAACAAAGCATCAGACATGCGTCAAAAACGACACGATATGTACCATATCATCAACGCCATCCCGTAAGAAGTCGCTCTCCTCGAGTAACGCGGCGGCGGCCTGTTTTGCGTGTTTGATGTACGCAGCGTGGGTGTCGATAGATCCAGGTTCCGGATATAATTCATAGTACTTGTTGGTGGCCGCGATCGCCATTTTCTTCAAAATGCTGCGGAAATTGGCAGCTTCGTCCGCGATAAGCCGGTGCATGTCGAGTTTGTGAACGCGGTAGATACCTAAGTCATTGTGAGGTTAGCGAGACGTAAAACTGACGGAACAGACCTTCTTCGAGAGCCCGTTTATCATCCTTCCACTTGGTCAGCGACTGCGACAAGATCTCGCGTGCAGTATCCTCCAATAGAACCTCGAGGGAAGTGAACAGGTATCCTATAGCACAGTGAAGTCGTAACTCAGATTTCGCATATCGAAGGAGAGCCTTCCAGTGAAGCGGGTAAAACGCCAAGGTCGTTGAACTGATTTCAATGTTTGCCTTCGGAGTCTTAGAGTACTTCGAGCCCTTTGACTTCTTCGGAACCCCATCATCCTCCTCGTCAACTTGCTGCAGGGGATTTGCCTTCTTGAGATTGAGTAGAGTGGCGTTAGTGGGAGCACGGGGACGTCCGTTTCTTGTTTGGTGACCCTCCAAAACGTCGCGGGGCCGCTACGTCAAAAGATGAGCACAATCCTATATGAAGACGGGATATTTACCGTATGACCATCAACGCGTACCACTCGCACTTCCTGTGAGCCGGCTTCGTGAGACGAAGGGTCTTCGTACCCCGATTCATATAACTCGTTAAGGGGAACCATCCCCTCACCAGCGTCCACATCTGCGATGGCACCGTCGCCGCTATTGTCATCGTTATTGTCATTGAGAGCGATGTCAACATCATCGTCGTCATCGCCATTAACACTGGCATCCATAAGATCCGGATCACTCTCATTCATATCGTCACCCTCTCCGGAGTCTTCGTTGTCGCTATCCCGATAATCTACATGTTCTTGAGTCTGGGTCTGCGAGAACCTAACCTCGACTTCGTCATCACGCCTAAAATCGGGATCATGACTTGACGGTTTGATGTGCGACAGGTGGATGTCCAGATCAAGATTTAAGGCGTCTGAGTTCTTCCGTGGAATGTCTCGAGAGTGCGATGGAGTGGAGCTCGATGGATGAGTCGGGGCCTTTTGAGGGTGTGAGTCAGTGACGGCAGATTGGCGCGACGAAACCTGTAAGTGTGACCGGACGCTCGGTGGGGAAGGCGACGATCCTTTAGGTACTGGCAGACCCGATTGGAGAGGACGTGGTGGATTGGCGACTTTCGTCCCAGCAGGGTGCAATCCAAATCGTCCTTTTGGAGCCGCAGGTTCCTTAACGGGTACAGGAAGTTGCAATCTGTTTCGGGAAACCTGCTACACAGCTAGTCAAGTAGATGGGGCTATAACGGGCTGGTATTTACCGTGCTATCGGCCTTCTCTCCTCGAATAACCTTAGCGACCAGCGTATTGACAAATTTGCGCGTAATTCTGAAGAGAATTAAAGAATAACTTACTGCGTTGTAACCGATGGACGTAGAAGGGGTATCTTTGCTCTGAATAGTATCATGGTTACTCCGAGGACTGGAAAGATTAGGAAAAAAAACGTACCTTAACATTTTTTGGTTGAGAGCTTGAATTGATATAGCCGGGTGCCATGGGATTGACGGGCTCATTGGCGAATCTAGAGTCTACGCCCTTCTTGCGTGGTTTTGCAGTGAGGGCTTCCCCGAGCTTCATCATCTGGTCGGCCCGACCATTCTGCCCTCTATTAAGTCTGACTCGCCTTCCAGTCACGTCGGAGTTTCCGTCACTGCCAACAAACGACTTTCGCTTCGACATGGGGGTACACTGGCACAGAGCTCGCACCCGTAATTTATTTGAGTGTGACCTTTATTAATTACGTAACTCGCGTAATGAACGACAACTTCCAACCTGAGGTTAGAGGAGTATCACACAGCGAGACTCAGCTGACGCGCCTGACTACCCGACGTTCCCAGACATGACCTCAAATGACCGACCGTGCTCTCCCATTCTCCTTGTGGATCAGATGTCCTAATGAAGCACACAACATTTTATGAACATATTACCTGTAAGGTTAAGGAAAAGGGCCATACCGTGACTACCCTCAGAAACGTTTTTGCGTGAGAGACCTTGCCCCTCCCTGGGCCCCAAGTTTCTTCATAGGTACTCGTTTCACCAGAGTTTCACTCATGCTGAACCCAGCCTGAGCATTTCGAGAACGAAGTTGTCGATCACTCGGGGGAACTTGAACTGGATGTTTTGCCCGAGTACGCTGGGTCGTGTCCTGCATTTGTGGAGTGGTGTGTGCTGCTTGAGAACGGTGATTTGCGTCCTCCGTGTGAGTAGTTAGATCGAGGTCAACAGTTCGGGAAGTGTTACCATTGCTGATGTCTTTTAATGCATTGTTCAAAATTGCAAGCACGTCAGCATGTAATGGCGGGAGAACGTGGTCAGTCTTATCAAATGTCTCTCCAATCCTATTCCTCCATTCAAGAAGAGACGGCACGAGACATTTGAAGTAGGGAGTGATGTGATCCGTCAACCCTCTCGAATCGCTTGATGTCATGAGCTGAAATTTCGATAGCGAACACATTGCGAAGTCCCCCCGCGCAAAGTCGTGCTCTGCCCATCGGAATAAGGGTGTCTGTGTAAAGCTAATATCCGTCCGGAGGGAATTATTCGGTCCGTCGTAGAGCATGCAAATCCATACCACGACGTAGAAGAGTGATTCTAGGTCGTCTTCTGGTCGGTGGTCAACAATCATCATTTCCTGGCGACCGCTTTCATCGCTACTCAGACCAGCATTGTGTCGAAGAATTTCCAAGATACGATACGACACAAATGGCAATGTCCCCTGTGAGTATATGTCATTAATGCGGACCACAGAAAGCACGATACTTACCGTTCCTTTAAACGTGAACGTTTTTCCATCTGTCAACATTGCATAGTCGAAGTCGACAAGTAGACCCTTCCTCAGATGTAACTCATTTGTCTCTTCTTTAGAATCTTGCGAAACAGTAACATCCCTGTTCTCTTCATCTTCATCTTCGATATCAACGTTCATAAGAAGGAAGGCCCAGTAGAGCATCACATTGTTTATACTTATGTCTCGGTGGAGAACCCCACGTTTGAGACTTTTGGCATGGGCTAGAATCTTCATAAGACATGGCACGGATAGAGAAAGACAAGAAAACACTTGCCGCGGACGATATCACAAATAGCAGAGACGAACTCCTCGACAGATCTGAAATTCACAATCGACGTCGCAAAGGGTGAAATGAGGATACGATGATGAGTTCTCCCCGACCCGATCGCCATCTTGATATTTGCTGTGAGACGGTGTTTATATGATAAACGAATACGGATAGTTGAGTCCGCCCTTCCCTGAAACTGGACATTCCAAGCTTTGACCTTGATCGGAATCCCTCGAATTCCTCGGAGACGATCAAGTACGTCTGACTCGTGTTCCAACTGGCTGTTGTCCACCCAGGAATCCTTCAAAGCAAATATCTCCCCTGTTTTTGGATCCCTGACGCAATAACAGGCGGTCCCACGACCAACTAGACCCTGACTTGCCCACACCAACTTTAGAATGTCATACTTCTCTCCGTCGGGGCCTAAAACCCAACCAATCGGTTCCGTTGGGAGATCTGGAGGGAGTGGAACGTTCCGTATGTCACTAAATTTAAAGTACTAGTGTTAAAAGTGTGGAACACCAAGCATCAGGAAACTCTTACTCGGTATAAGTGGGGGGATTGAGATTGTCGGGTCTTCCTACGGAGTGAGGCGGATAAATTTGAATAGTCGGGTCAAAACCAATGTAACTTCGATCAGCAAAAGCTGCGGCAGCGATTGCGCGGACAAATCGATGAGGATCTTCGTGAATATTGATGGGGCGAGAGATGATTGCGCCACATCGATCGTAATAATGGAGGCGCATCATGTCACGAGCAATGGAAAAACCGAGGATAAAATGGCGCCACGGCTGTGAGCGCAACATAAGATAAGCTTTGGAATGCATGGTGAGAGCGATACGTGATGTTGGCGTATATTCTTCCTCGGTCAACTCCATAATCAGCTTGGGGTCTTCCCAAGAGATGTCGTTGAGAAGAGGTTCTTCCTTGCTCTCGACGACGACGAGATCCGGTTTCTGTGGGCCGAGAGGATGAAAGATGGGGGATGTGGAAAAAGCGGCGGAGAAAGTACGGAAGCCCTTGATGCTAGGGTACGAGCAGCCTTGGCCCATATGACTTCCCAGCGTGCGTATAAGTGCATTGAGGAATCGGGCGAATTGTCTCTCTGGTGATATACTCTTCTTGCCAGGGGATATATCAGCATCCGAGGGTAAATGACTGGGAGAATCCGAGGTGTCCGAACCCGAAATGCTCGAAGAGGAGGGCAAATAATCTGGGTCCTTGGTACGATCATCTGTATCATCTGTATCAGATTCGGAGCCACTGTATGGGGGCGAGGGATTTGGGTCGGCCGCCCATGCGGCCTCTATGTCCTCATCCAGCCTTATTTCATCGGAAGTGGTATCTTCCGTCGGCCCTGGCTTGTCGGCAGATCGAAGGTCCGACTGGGGCTCTTCAATCTCGTCGTCTGGATACAGAAAGTGATCCATATTCCACCGGCCTTTCGCATACAGCGATACGCTAGGACCAGAATCGGAGGTGGCCTGAAAATTGCAGACAGTTGACCGCTTGATATGCGCTGGAAGCCTCGGAAATATGTTGAAGAGGGAGTAGTTTTCACTTGAAGAAGCATTGGTTTCGTCGATAATGCAGTTGTGGAGCTCTCGCTTGAGGAGGGTATCGAGGTAGTCAACGTTGGCACGCTTGTCGAGAGTGAGCGGCAAGCTCATTTTGACAAATGTAGCACCTAAGCTGCCCAACCAAGAGCGTGGTTGAGCATCCATTGCGCTGTTGACGTTCAAGTTGCCAGCCCTCTACGATTGACATGACAGGCCAAATATCCTTTGTGCCCAAAATGGCAAGTCGCACACAAGATACAGCTGGACTGAGTGGATTGGGATCCCAATACTAGCTTCAACTTGAAGTTATGGCCGACCGAAAGGATACATATTTCTCTCCCCACAGAGAGTCTCCCTGTTTTGAAAATGGCATGCCCATTGATCACAAAGCTAATCATTTATCATGCTGGCGCCGAGAGAAATCCGAGTCGTTTCTCGGAAGTCATATCGACGCTGACATCCTCGCGTCACGGTCGGCTGGCGTGGCCGATTGTCATATGTCCCCGACTCCACAGTTCCCACTTAGAAAAAGCCCTTGGAGCTCGATTCTACATCGGGTATTCTAACTGCAGGAAGTACCTGGAGTATGCCGAGAAGGTCCCACTATCGAGCAAGACTTGTTAGAGTACGTACTATGGGGAGTACTACTGAAATCCAAGCCGAAAGGTTGGGAGGAACGGAAAGAGCGGGAATCAAAACGAGAATTGGACCTTGCAGGACAAAGACGATGCTTCGTCTTCATAGTTTCCTAACCACCCTCATCCCCATCTGATGTGCATCCAATACCTAAGATCCATCGTGAACAATGAACCCTCAACAAGACTTGGGATTAGACGAACGCAAGCTGATCCTTATTTCCAGTAACGTGATGCACACAGAGCGAATGAAACGAAGAGCCGATAAGATCTGTTAATCTCCGGAAGTCTGCACCAGCGGCAAGTAGCATACCAAGTACGCCAATGCTCGAGCATACGAACTGGAGCCAAGCAACTTGGACAGTAGACTGTCAACGTCCTGAACGTTGTTCTTCGAGACGAGGATATTCTCTATAGATATTGTCGCTTCAGCGTTCGAACATATCCCATGTAAATGCCGCTTACCTGCTATCCCGGTGACAACATCCAGGTTGACCTTACAAACCTTTTCGCTACCTTCGTTGCTACCATTCTTGTCAGTCTCAAGGGTTTCTTTCCTTCCGGGAGTGAAACTTTATTCCATATATCGACACAGCCCCGTAACCATCCCGTCCGGAACCCTCTGCTCTCCTTTATGGCCCCCCACCACGTGTCGTCCCGGACTTGGCTTTGGAAGTTAACAAGAACAGAAAAAGCGCAGTTTGTTGGACAGCCGATTTGAGATCCGGGTATGCCTTGACAAACGGCCCGGTAAGAAATCCTACATGTAGCCACGCAGGAGGTGTGAGGAGCGACTGCGAGTGGACAACGTCAAGTAATTGCGGCGGGGACGCAACGGAGACGATTGTCAAGAGGAATAGATCAGGTATCATATAGTACTTGCAATGTCCCCAGATGAGTATCCCAGACACGTCCGAGCAATGTTGATTGGATGGTATCCTAGTGTATTATGAGATCAAGTCAAGGAGCAAGGAGAAATGCAACATACCTTGAACAGATAAGGTATTTCTTGGAGATTTCAACGGCGAGGAAAGTTTCTCCACCGACACGACACGTGCATCCCTCGACGTGCTAATGGTTGGTTCGGAGGTTCCTGTCGTCACAGGATGGAAGAATACCTGCATGTGAGGGGTTCCTTACCGGAGAAAGTGAAACTAGGAGTTTATTTGCCATCTTTCTAGGCGCTTTTGTGTCTTCGTTTGACTGGCTGACTTCCGCGCAAACTTCTGGAATCATATCCACGATATGTCTCAGAAACTCAAGGTGATGCTGATAAACGAGAGAGTAAGGGAGTAGTTATCAAAGTAGAAAATGGCGATGGCACCCGATGTTCACGGATACTACGTAGAGTTGGGTTAGAGTCGCGTAACGGAGGATACGAACAACCGCCTACCGTCCACTTAGTGACCGAACGAGAGGAAGAATGAAGTATTCGGCACCGATCACCCCCATATTGTTGCTTATCTCACTGGCGAACCCTCTTTGGAAGTCGCTCCTCGAGCTGCGAGGAGAGGGCGGTAGTGGGGTGAGAGCGTAAAGCCCTCTCTGGCCCGGGACAGGAGCCCAAGCTGCCGTGTATGCGTGAACTGCGAGGGCGAATGGAAGAACCCCACGGATGATCAGCAGTCGGGGGAAGAGCTGCGAGGGGCCAGAACAGGAGATGGAGGCCCAGGGAGTGGTGGATGGGTGCGCCGAAAGCAGGCCAGGACGAACGAGGTGATGAAGGTAAAAGGGGAGGCAGTGCCCTCGCTTACTACGTCGCCTGTCCAAAGATATTGGACTGTGGCTGCGCTCGTGCCTCGTTACATCACAGTCCGACATACTATATAAACCGCACTATCAACTGAACGAGATTTCGAGACATGATAGAGAAAGGTACATATACCATCTTCATGCACAGCTGGCATGCACTAAGAGGAAGCTCCTGGACAATTTCTTGTGACGGGTAGATCGCCACAGGAGTTTTCACGATCCGTGCAATAGAGATGGAGCCCTTTCCGGAACCCCGGACTCCACGGACTTGACTGAGCACTGCGCGGACGATAGCAGATACACCGGGGGGATTAAGTTTATTCTTTGCGAGAGAACGTATAGAAGAACAGAGCTTCCAAGCTGATCATAACATGTCTATAGCAGCATGTAGTGAACACACCACCTGACAACTTACCGTGGCATTGTCATCCTTTTACGAAGATTGGAGCGGAGTGAACAGAGAAGGTATGGTAGAAATATAGTCGTGCATCGTAGTAACATGAAGTGCAAGCAATGTAAGATGTAGATGCGAACCTAGAAAAGTGTCGAGTGAAACAAGACGGATGATGAAGCAGCCAGATATCATTTGTTAGGGCTGGTGAAATATCGGCAGGGAAACGTGCAACATCTGTACTTCATGCCATAGCCCTTATCAATGCGCTGCGCGGAAGGGATTTTGCCCCCGATTTTAATGGAAGTATAAACGAAAAATAAAGAATTCTACCTGAATGCTCTGTTAGCATCGGGGGGTATTGTTGGTTGTGCACCTACTGGGTATATAAACTCGAGAGCATTTTGACAAAATGCAAGGATTCGTGGCATGGAATAAATAACGCAAGGAGGGCATACTCGCCGATTGTGTCGCATATTGCAGGTCGATAATCCAAGCAACTTGAAGGTGAAACAAATCATACCTGAAGTGTCTAACGAGCCATTCTAAAACCTTGCTTGTGAGAGCCTCCATGAGCCATGGACCAAGAAGAGCCAAGAGGGCGTTGATATGCCTGTCGAGGGAGGTGTTGAGCTCTTTTGTCTGGAGTGTGTGGTCGAGAGCCCTAGTGGTGTCTGAAAATAACTCTTGCTTGGAATCCACCGACAAAGCAGACCCATCAGGACTGAATTCGAGAGTTTTAGATGAGAACGCAGAAGGGAGTGAACGAAGGTAGGAGAAGGCGGTAGAGGTAAGAGCGCGTATGGAGTTGACGTCATAAAAGTCAGCGTCACGACCGGTGATTGCCAGTGGGTACAGGTCTGAGTGCATTCATACTGTGTTTCCTTACTGCGAAGGTAACTCTAAGACCACAGTCCTTGAGAAAATCAGCGCATACATTCGCTATTCTCTACACAGTTCGAGGACCCGATCTTGTCGCCTTGAACGAGACCATCGTTGGCTAAACTGCAACGACTTTTTGGGGGAATGGAACTAGCTCAGAGCCTCAGAGGTGCCACAATCACATCTGAGTTCATAAAATTGAATAAAGGTGTTGGTGTACTACCGGCAATACCTTCAACCTTGGAACACACTTAAAACCTCGTAAATACTTACTTGAGGGAAGTCTTCCTACGAAGAAGGTCAGATAGTGCCATTCGGTCGCATGGGTCAACTTCCCGTTTCATGGAATATCTCGAGAAGCTCGGGGTGTTCTCTCCCGCAGGTAAGCTTTGTGGTACAGTATCTGCAAAAGTTCCTTTGCAATCATGATGAACTCTAATGGGTCTAGTCAAGAAGAAATCCCCGATAATAATATCAAGCACGGGATCCAATCATGATCGATCAATATCTCGTACCTCAAGTGAGCCGAGGAGACCTGCAACTGCCAGCGAGAATGTACTCGTATTCTGCATACATGAAGATGATTAGCGTAAATGTTGCCACTATTAAACCAAGAAGAGAGTGAATACTGTCATAAAACAGGAGAGGGTGCTCATGGAGCGCAGACTGTACAGGAAAGGCGGATGAGGAGTGGAGCAACATCATGTGGTGAATGATCCGGATAAGAACCGGAGTGCGCATGCAAAGTATTATCCGGCGAGAAAGGAGTGCTAGGAGGCCAGGTTGTAGTGCGAAAATAGGCTAGTGGACTTTATCTGGGTCAAAGACGGGAAATGTAAATCGAAGGAACTCATACAAACTGTACACATTCCTCTCCAAAGGAGCAGATCACTTCTTGCCCAATAGCGTAGACAAGCCAAGTTTGCTCTTGGGCTTGGTGGGGGGTCCTCATCAATGTCTCCAAGACCACCAAAGGACCTCCGGGACACCGAATTCGCTGCACATCCTATTTGGACTCTTACGATCGCCTCTGATGGGCATCATCTGAACCCCTAGGTTGGGATGCGTCCCAACCTCACCAAACGGTTGTTGTCGGTTCATTCCAGGTGGGTGCATGACGGTGCAAGATCTTGCTCCAAAATGACGAAAGTCGTGTCAATTAGAGGGTCTAGCCTTGGAAGTATCATCTACAGGCGCGAAGTCACGTTACGGTACTTTGCCGAGGCGACATTCGTCTGTTGAAGTTTCCGGTGTATATCTGGTCCAGACGTAGCGGGGCCAATAGATGCTGTTATCCACCCGTTTTCATGCGGAGACACGTTATGCGTTTCCTTTTCGTTTAGGGTGCCGCTATTCTTCCAATTATTGCCATTGACATTGCCAACTGAGAAATACCAAGAGGTCAGTGACAGAAGAAGCCAAGTTGGAGTCATGGGAGATGACTTACCGACGGATCCACCATTCCTCAGGGACGTCGTCAAGGACAACAAAGGTGTTAATGTATGCTGACTATCACCAAAGTGTTCACCAAGTCTACGCTCCACAAGATAAGACAACGAGGGGGTGGTGCCAAGGGAAAATCGTCATCTTGGCGAGGCCATTATGCTACTTAGGTATTTCGTCGAGGTCGGGCTCATTAATGGCTTATGGCCACAACTGAATATTCTTTGCATAGATGATGTACTTCTCGGGCCAGCCTGCGGACGTAGCTGAGAAAAATTCGCATCGCGCTGCAATGCTAGGCTGAACAAGGGAAAAAATGGCAGCTCATGAGACAAGCATCACGTGTTTGGATGGAATTCAGTACGCACTGCATGTCAACAATACTTCCCGAGATTCTATGAGCCAGGCTGTCCTGACCCCACCATGCTGGCCTTAGATTCACGATGTCAGAGAATCGGGACTATAGTTGATGTAGAACCTACGCACATCTGAGAATATACCAGACTCGGTTGGGCCTCGATGGAGACAATCAACGTGCTGGTCGGTCGGTCTCATGCCCACCGCAGAGTACCTTGAGCTCCGCATCCAACCAAGGCCGCTATCGGCATGAGGCAGAGACTGTGTGGGTAGAGACCGCCGAACTTCGAGAAGCCTTGCGCAGCTTGCTACGTCCATGCTTCCCCTGCCTTCGTCTACGCTCCACGGTCTACGCTCCACGTCGTACATTAACATATTCTACGACAGGCTCGTTTTCAAGAAGGGCAGTGTCACGAGACAAGCGGCAAATACAGCGTGCACCAATCCGCTTGGTGTGGACGTGACGTGACTGGTTTTAGCTTGAACGCAATGCCACCGGTCAAGCTGAAATCTTAAACTGAATGACGAAGTTGTGAATACGCGTCATAAATGCTGTTCTCGAGCTGACGAGCTTCAGCCTCGAGTAGCGACCTTTGAGCTTTAACATACATCTCAATGGTTTGTCGCCTCGATGTTGGCTCCTCGGGATTCTACGGACATGTTTCATAGGTGTTCATGCGGTGTGACAACAAGATACGCTCACCATCGTGACCCAATGTGTTACCGCAGGATCACGCCAAACAGCGAACACATCCATCGTCTTGGGAATGCCCGGGTCAAAATCATCGTGTAACAATTTGCTTGGTCTTGATGTACCTTTCCCCAAAAAGAATGTTGTCCATCAATTAGATACGGATCCACTGCCAGACAAAACATACGACGCACTTCGTTTTCTATCGGATTGACTATCAGACTGCGGTTGCAGCTGTTGTGGGGTGAGCACCTGGACGCGCCCACCGACGGCGACAGAGAGGGATTGGCAGGATTAAGAGCTGGAGTGGACCATATTCTGAAGGGTTGTAATGGGTGAGTTGAGAGAGGGAGGAGGGGCGAGCGGCGGTGAAACTCGCGGGCAGGGCTTCTGCGGAGCAGGTTCGGCCAGGCACCGATGCTACAGAAGTGTTCAGAGGCGATGCAGATGTGCCTGTGGAGACTGCGTCCCCGTTAAAAGACTGCAGCCCACTTAGCCGCTAATCGGACAATCACCCGACCCACGGGGAGTGGTCTGGAAGGAGAACCAAGTCCATGTTGTGACTGGGCTAGAAGCCCCCCCGCCTGAACCTCCGCTCGAGATGAGTACTCATTGCCTACGGTTATCTCGTTTATTTTTCTGAGAGCGGATAGACAATGGAAGGGAAATACCGGATAGCTCAGATATGTCGCTCAGATTCTCCATCCAGGAAATGACCCTAGACAGACGAATTGGAACTACTCGAGACTTCTTCGCTGTCCTCTCTCAAAAAAGGGTCGAATTGAGGGGTTATGTTGGAGGATGTCGAGCGGATAATGTTGGGAGACTTGTCACTAGGATAGTTGGTTCGTTGCGAGATGGGTGGCGATCATCCTAAATGGGGGGTTAACAGCACCTATAGAACATCTCCAACATTTGGCCTACCGCGAATACTGCAGTCTCGATACACTTATATGAAGTGGTTGCGCATGCTTGCAGCCTTGCTTGGGCGAGGCACAGCGGGCTCGGACGATGGAGGTTCAAGTAGAAATATCCTCTGATGGTGATTGATAACTGTCGGCAACACCGAGTTTATGATGCTGAGGTGGGATTGCAGGCGCACGGTCGATCGCGGTCCAATCAGTGTGTGACGTTATTGGAGGTCGGAAGGAAATTTGAGAGTGATAGGCCTTGTTGAGGACGACTCTAATAGAAGCTTGTGGTCATCTCAGAGAGCTACGGTGAGTAGTACGAGACTAGTTACGAGAATGTCGTTGAATAAACAAAGGCAATACAAAAGAATCCCTGACATCATCAGGAAAGTTACAAAGCATCTACTTTGTCTGCTTTGTCTGATGCAGACAAACCAGAAGAAACCAGACAAACCAGACAAACCAGATGTCTGATTGTGTCTGAGTCAGTCTGACCACATCTGACT
>JBBPMZ010000494.1:0-13179 GCA_038090575.1 Tylopilus cf. pernanus | reverse complement strand
GTCTGAATTTAGAGCTGAGTATAGATCAGGATTGGATGGTGGTTTTTCAAGTTGTCTTGCTTGGTCTTGTTGGTACTGTTCATCTGAATGTTGACTATATATACCTAATGTCTCTGAAAGCAATATCTGAGACAATGCTTGAGACCATTATTGAATCTGATCAAGCTTCTGCTGTTGCAGATGATCATGACTCTCTTGTTCCTGAAGAATTCTCTGTTTTGCAACCTCTCCTGTTGTTGTTGCTGCTCCAGAAAATGTTGCTCATAGTAAAGCCTCTGTTGTTGAGCTAGTTTATATTGTTGTTGAATCAGTTATTTCTCTTCTCCACGGTGTCTTTGATAAGATAGCCTCTCTCTCAATGCCATCAATCTCTGCACCTCTGCAAGTCTCCTATTCATCTGCTCAACACTTTCTCTCTGTGATCTTTCTATAGTAGAATGCCTTTGCTTTCTGTTATGATGTTGCTGATGAGTATTGTTGAAATTCTCAAGCAAGTGAGCATTATGATCAATATAGCCACCAGATCCAGAATGAATCTGCTGATATGGGGGTAAAAGCACTGATGGTTGTAGTAACACAGCAAATTGCTGATACATAAGAGGTTGTTGATAGAATGGGGATAGTGGAGGTAATGGTTGGGGTAGCATAGCATTTTGAAAATAGGGATTGGCTATCCTATTTCTATACATTTGTTGCATATCATGTGTGCAATTGAATGTCTAGGTATACTAGGATATTGGCCTACATGAACAGGTAGATATGTTTAAGACTTATATTCAGTTATAAGAAATTTTGATAATCAAAATAAGCTTACCACTAAAGCAGGGGGTGTATTTGTAAAATAGGCTAAGAATGACAATGGGATGGAGGAGAACCAAGTATACATTGATTATGCTCAGCTTGGCAAGCAAGACTCTAAGCATGTTGAGGAGAAGTAGGAGGTGATGACCTTTGAATCTAGTCAATTTTAATAATACAGATTAAAAACAATTGCTCACATTCTGGTTAGCTATAATAGCAAGAAAGTAGATAGAAAGGATATACAAAACACACAGTATTTAATAAGACAGTTTAGAATAACTGGTGATGAAGTTGCCTAATAGGAGAATCCAGGTAAGTCCTGGCTATAGACTACTTGATATATGTATGGCAAGCACAGATAGATGCCAGAGAATTATCCAAGGTATAAATAAGTAAATAGATAAGAAAAGAAAGAGCAGAAACATATCTAATCACCAGAGTAGAGTATGTATTTGAGCAGTTATTAGATAATTATCAGAATCAATAATGTAATTATATATATAATGATACACTCACCTGAACAGAAATTATACACTTCAAGATGTAAATATAAGTAAACATATGAGGAAAAAAAGAGTACAAACATACCTAGCCACTAGGGTATAGAGTTTAAGTGATAGTCATTAGACCATTATCAGAATTAATAAATTTCACATATAAAAAATAATGTACTCACCTGAACAAAAATGTAATATCTAGTCCAAGATGTAAATATAAGTAAATATATGAAAAAAGAAAGAGTAGAAATATACCTTGAACAACTATTAGACCACTATCAGAATCAAAAAATGCATGGATAAAATAATCTAGTAACTACTCACCTGAACAGAAATGACCTGCTCTAAGGTATAAATAAAATTAAACATGCAAGGAAAGCAAGAGTAAACATACTTGAGTATCAGGGTACAGTGTTTGAGTAGCTATCAGACCATTATCAAAGTCAATATATTTCATGTACAAAAATAAACTACTCACCTGAACAGAAATCACCTATTTCAAGGTATAAATGTAAGTATCTATGGAAGGAAAGAAAGATTAAACATTACCTAAGGTACAGAGTTTGAGCAGCTATTAGACCATCATCAGAGTCAATAAATTTCATGTATAAAATGATCTACTCACTTGAACAGAAATCACCTACTTCAAGTTATAAATATAAGTACATATATAGAAAAAGAAAGAGTAAACATTCCTAAGTACCAGAGTACAGAGTTTGAGTAACTATCAGACCATTGTCAGAATCAATAGGTTTCATGTATAAAAATTTTGATCCACTCACTTGAACAGCCTGCAAAATCACCTACTCCAAGGTATAATAAAATTATTACATATGTGAGGAAAGAAAGGGCAGAAACATACCTATTCATTAGGGTATAGAGTTTAAGCGGTGACAATGACTAAACCATTATCAGAATCAATGAATTTTACATATTATAAAATGGTATGCCTACCTGAGCAGAAATTATCTACTTTAAGATATAAACAGAAGTAGACATGTGAGAAAAAAAAGAGCAGAAACATACCTAATCACCAGGGCACAGAGTTTAAATGGTAGTTACTATTATCAAGACAATTTCACATATAAAATAATATACTCACTTGAACAGAAATCACCTGCTCCAAGGTGTAATATAAGTAAATATATTATGAGAAAAGAAAGAGTAAACTAACCACCAGGGTATAGAGTTTGAGTAGCTATTAGACTATTATCAGAATTAGCAATATATATATATATATTTGATACACTCATCTGAACAAAAATTACCTGCTCCAAAATGTAAATATAGGTAAACATGTGAGAAAAGCAAGAGTAGAAACATACCTAACCACCAAGATATAGAGTGTGAGTGATTATAAGACCATTATTAGAATCAGTATAAAATAATGTACTCACCTGAGTAGAAATACTCCAAGATGTAAATGTAAGTAATATGTGAGGAAAGAAAGAGTAAAATACACACTCAAGCACTGAATACAGAGTTTAAGCAGCTGTTAGACCATTATTAGAATTAATAAATTTCATGTATAAAAATGACCAGAAATACTCCTGGTTGACTCAAAGCACAATTTCAGTTGAAAAGAATTTTTTTTCTGATTTTTTCCTATTTTTTGGAGGCTGTATATAGCATAGAGCTAGCTATAGCAAGGGGTAGGAGGAAAAGGGTGACAACTTGATTACATAGTCACATGTAGAGAGACTTGTATGAGTGGACAGCAGCTGAGTTTGAAAACCATGTGGTTTTTGTGGGTTAAGTAAAACAGCCAAAATAACCAAAATAGACAAAATAGGTGTTGGATAACTTAAAGTGGTAATGCTTAGTCATGCTTTTCTCAAGTATATCAGCAGTTTATCTCTAGATAAATAAGCAGTAGAATGATCCAATGAGACCATGGCTATGTGGATCTCACAAGTATCTATCTATGCAGGACTATCTTGGCGATCTCAGTATCATTCAATGATGGGGTGTCAATGCCACACAACACCCCATTTGAGCATTACTTGCACATGACTTTTTATCTGTCATGTCAAGTTCTGTGTTGTTCAAGCATGTATTCTCATCTGCCAGGATTACTATCACCAAGAGATACAACTGTCTCAAACTAGATCATTATGTGAAGCTCCTGCATACACAGCATCTAATTTCATCAGATGAACACAAGTATTCTACAGTTATGTAGCCAGGACACAAAATGTGTAGTTAGATAATACTAAGTCCAAAAATAGAGACAACTGTAGAGCATAGTTAGTGAAGATCACTGCTCTCTGTGACAGCCACAACTCAATGACCTAGAGAGAGAACATTCACTAGATCACCTATATGTAGGTCTATCTGACAAGCTAATCAGACTTTAAAATTCTGTGCTCAGACTGCCAAATAAGGTCTAATTAATTGATTATACCTCAACTAGATTACATATAGAATAGATCACCCTCATCCACATTGCAGCTATCACTACTGGTACCCTCACCCTAGGACTCACTGTGCCTGCCCCAAAAAGCATATCTGAAATATGCTCAGATATCCTTCCACCTTACTGTTATCAGATGAAGTCTGGGAAGTGTTACCAGATACTACTAAGGTAGCTATCCTTGTAGGAATGACTATGAATTAGCCAAGTGGAAATGCACACATGATCGATCCAGTACTCACCAGCAACCCACCTCCTCAGCCTCAATGTGATCCTTATAGAGATGGACCAACAAGTCCACACCCTTATGGAAATAGTGGAATGAATCCTGGAAGGTTCACAAGGTAAGTATGCATGTACATAACCTCAATGTATGCAGTAATTCCTCACCATGAATGCTAATAGAAGAACACACCAAGAAGAAACAAGGGGAAGATCAATGAATCTAAGATACCATGGATGCATTGGAGAGTGCCATGGCAACGGACATGAAGGTATCAATGTGAGTTGACAGGGGGATTTGTTTTCTGGTAGTTACCACCACTGTCAGCACCCTTCTTCCCCATTACTTCTTTGGACCAGCTGTCTTCATCAAGTTGTGGTCACTGTGCTCGTCAACAACAAAACTCCCCCCCACTTCCCCTGGCCCAACTACACTCGATGGCCTATATGACATGGTAGCCAGTATGCATCAGGAGCAGTCAATCAACCCAGAGAATATGAACACATGCCTGACCGTTCTTGAAAATAACCACCCTGGCTCAGGTGGTGCCTGCAGTCACAGTATCTCACACAGTCAGAGAACTCAAGCCTGCTGGCCCCAAGCATTACCACTCCCCGCTCAAGCAACCGGTGATGAACTGCAGGTTGACTAGTATGATGAATGTGCTGAAGATGTTTCTACACAGTCCAAAGGACTGTCTGAGGTTGGAAAAGCAGCATGAAAAGAGCTCAAAATAAGAAAGTAAGTCCATATGTCAACAATTGACTCACCACTCAATTTTAGTGTCTTGTTGATGTTAAATTTCGTTATTTATGCCATGTTTCTAAAGGGGAAAGCTGGCCAAAGGTTGATAAAGTCCATATCAAGGCCACTACTCAGAAAAAGTATCTTACCCCAAGCTTTTAGATGAATGTGAATGACAGCCATAATTGACTGTTATTCATGAAAGTGGCTGATGAGATATGGAATGATATGAAGGTTAGCTCATTATAAGTTGAGTGTAGACAGACATACTCACATTGCCTGTAGAACTCCAGGATGGATGCTAGTCTGTGCATTAAGTCTGTTAAATAGAACAAGAACATGCTTTTTGAGTTTGGAAAAGATGCTTCCCAAAGGTTCAAAGTAGAATGGAAGACACAGAATGATGCTGTGAAGCAAGCTGTGAAGGCTGATACTCAGCATGGCAACCATTGGACCCAGTGGCACAAAGAGGTAAGTCTGTACTTTGCAGTGGAAACAAGCTCTGAGTCAAGAGTACACATCTCGCATTTCAGAAAGCTAAGTAATTGGTCTTCAAATTGGCATGCGACACATATGTTGCCAAGCATGGAGTTGATCCAGTCCCACTTGTGTGTGCTGAGCATATGTCTGATGAAGGGTCAGGGCCTGAAGATGAGACTGTATTAATAAAGGAAGACTGGAAAAGAAAAATGGCAAGGAAGGTGGGTTGGTAGGCTGTGCAGACATTGACAGCATGGGATTTGTTGAACTGATGAGGTGTCCTTGGTGTTCAGAAGAGGTGAGTGAGACTACTATCAAAGGCCTAGGCTACAAAATGGTCATCATTAATGAAGTTTGACTATAATCATCAAGCTCACCTTTATTTACCACTAGTGATTAAAAGTCTGGTCCAGTCCGGTTTTTTGGCCTTCTGACCAGGCAACAAGACCAGGACCGGTCCTAACACTTTCCTGAAGGCCTAGGACTGCAACTGGACCAATTAAGACCGGTCCTAAATGGTCTTTTGATCAATTGCAACTGCAACCAGTTGTAGTAATGAACTGGTCCATAGCCCCTGACCTTGTGGGAACCATGGTCCACACAACTACTAAGCCTCATTCTACACACTCTTAGCTACAAATTACCCCTCTGGATCATTAAAGTCTAATCACAGGATCAATAGTTATGAGCATTTCCAGGTCAGATGTCATTTTAGGGGGTATGTGACTACATACCTATCCAGATTTACTTATATAAAATCATATATTGGGTATCATGCTTTCTAGTAGTGAGATGAAATATTCTATACAGTGATAGCTACATTTTATCTCAATAGTGGGAGGGGGATAACCCCAAATTAACTGAGATAGAAATATTTTCTGAATGACATATGAATTTTTGAGATAGAAATGTGAATTTTAAATAATATATGGCTCAAATAATGACAAACAAATCAGGAAAATTCACCAAATATTACTCCATATGGTAGTGTGGATAGGGGTGGCTGTACACCAGTTGCAACCAGTTGCAACTAATTGCAACAAGTTGCTAGACCAGGCAACTGCAATTGCAACTAGGCAACTGTGCGGGTATACCCCAGGTGGCTGTGCAGACACCTGGACCCAGACCTGTCAATATACCCAGACCCTCACCAAGGGTGCGGGTATATGTACAGGTCTCTGAATCTGACACCCAGGGGTATACACTGAGATTGGTTCTTGAGTAGCACAAGGTTCATGCTCACCTCAAAGGTCATTTGCAATGATACATACTTGTACTACCACCCACACCATACACTAGATTAATATACTTAGGCAGCAGGAGGCTCACACTCATCTCAAAGGTCATTTGCAATGATACATACTAGTACTACTACCACCATGACCATCACACCCTTAGTACCAGGAGGGTATACACAGAGATTATTCTACTACTTTGAATCATCAAGCACAATCTTGTCCCAGCCATCTTCGAAGGCCACCTCCTCACCCTGTACATCTGGCAAAGAAGTAACTGCCTTCACATCATCCACTTCAACAAGATTCAGCATACTCCAATTGCCAACACACAGAATTGCACGTGTTGCCTGCACTGAAAGACGAGACCAGACATGAGATAAGAGTAAGCGGCCCCCGCTGAAGACTTGTTTGACATTGACAGATGTAGCTGGGATGGTTAGATAGTCAATGGCCATCCACAAGAGCTTGGGATAGGTTTTATGTTGACTGTACCACCAATGAATAGCATCTTCAGCCTCTTCGACATCTGTAGTGAGGTACTGGTCAATTTCAGAACACAATTCACTAGCCTTTGGTGGGGCAAACACGAGCATGTTATCAAACATGTTGCTGGACTCGTGTTTCATGTCAGGATGTTCATTGCTGACCTTGATTGTACTGGCAACATCTGAGTCCACTGGTGCCTCCAAGTCATAGGACTGTGCAAACTCCTCCCGCACAAGTTTCTCTGCCGTTTTGATCCAATCAGGTTCCTAATCTGCACTTTTGAAGTATGCCAGCTTGTGTTGAGGATGGAGGACCATCGCAATACGGTACACCTCTGAGGAATCTGTGAGTGAGTAGTACCGGTCAAGCGTATTCTTGGTGAGCTTGACAGCTGAGCAGATGGCGGATTCGTATTCTCTGTTATGTGCAAACCTTCTGAGTTGTCATTCAATTATGTCCATGGCAGGTATCATGGTAGTGAGATTTGGCAAGTCGCAAGAGAAAAACTCTGTTGCATCCTTCAGAACCTGGCGGCATACATATGCAGCGGTGAGTAAGTCAAGCTTTGCTTATGTCATCATGGACACACCTTGAGCGCACTCTCTAGCAGGTCCAGCAAAGCCATTCATGAGGACAGCCAGCTCTCACACCATCACATCATTATTGGTTGTGTTATCGCAAATAATGCTGAGTATCTGTCCAACACACTGGTTAGAAGGTGCATTTTAATCATTGAGTGCACATACTTGATCTGACAATCCAAAGTCCTTCAACGTGTTGGCAAACACAGTTGCCATCATCAATCCAGTATGCGACTACATTTTCAAGTGGATTGTGGTAAGTCCACTTCTTCTAGTCCAACGAATACCTTGCTCATATCTTGGCAACCTCAACCATATCCAACAGGAAACTTAATGGGCGTCCTTGGTGCTCTAAGTGTGCACAAAACGCAATAAACGCATGGTGATTAGGTGAGGACCATGTGTCTGTGGTATAATTAATTTTTCCTTGATAGGTTTGCAGCAGGGAGGCAACGCGACAACGTGTATGTGCAAACACCAGGTGTACATCACAGGATACCATTGATGGTGATGGTAAGTAATATTCTGGTCATCCTGTCTTCATCAGCAACAGGAACCCATGGTCCTTCACAATATCAAAGGGCCACAGACTCTCGCACACCCACTTGACAATTTCAGTCCTGCCGTGTAGGGTTAGTAGGTGGCAATCACGTTCAATTGGGATCGAATCACCTCATCTCACCACAAGTATGCTAGCAGTTAGAGTAGGTAAGCTTTACTTTTCCATGTTTCGCGAACATGGTGGTAATGGTGCCATCTCGCAGATAACATGCAATAATCTTGGTGCACACCTCCTTCACACTTTGGGCTTCATCTGCAGCTTTCAAGACTTCATTTCCCCAGCTTTTGCAGATTTTGACATGCCTACACAAGTTGCCCGTCGAGTGAGCATCCTTCGTGTTGGTGTAGCGGCTCACTTTGGCCTTGCAACCTTTACCGGCACACTTGAATATGTAGACCTGGCGCTCACCAGGTTCCATGCCCGCGATCTGTGGTTTTGGTTCAAAAAAAGCATATACAGGTGAGGTCCATTCCTTCATTAGCTGTTCTAACTCTTCTTCAGGTGTCAATGACAACTCAGAAGCAGGCTGTGACCCAGGAGGGCTGTCCATCATGACAATATCTAAGCTGGTATCTGCATCATGGTCATCTCTGATATGGGTGCTTGTACCGTCACCATCATCCTCATTGTTCAATGAGTTGTTATCTCCATCTAAGTCCTCACTAGCATTCCTGTCACTATCACTGCTGTGAGTGTTGTCGCTGATGACGTGGCTATGTGTGGTGTTCCTGTGTTTCCCATTGGCCAACGAGATTGCAGTTGTGCTACCCTTTTGACAGGTTCATGTTTGCATTTCTTGGACATTTCTTGATCATCTTCCAGTGCAGCTTGTGCCCTTGAGCTGAGTTTGTGTTTTGCAGATGAGAGGAAGGATAAGTGCATGATATGAAGAATGGTTGGTGAGGTCTAGGGTTAGCTTGAAGGAAATTGTGGCTTGTGGTACTGCATGACATGTGCAGTATCGTGCTTACTAGTTAGAGACTTAGAGTTTACATTTTAGATAGTAAGGTTTACATTCTATGTAAAGCAGTGCTACTATGTTGCTACCTGCAGTTTGGTCCGGGTATGGGTCCAGGTCTGAAAGATAGTGACCCAGACCCGGACCCTGCAAACACCCAGACCCGAGACCCAGCCAGGTCCCTAGGACCCGTGCTATTGCCTAACTGCAACTGGTCAGCAACTGAGGCAACTCACAACTACAGTTCAATTGCAATCAGTTGCAGTCCAGTCCAGTTGCCAGTTGTGTCACCAGTTCACAACTGGACTTTAAAACACTATTTATCATGAACTCTATGACCTCTGGCATTCTTCACTGACAGCCCAATAGAAACAGCATTTCTGCCTGATCTGAGTTTGAAATACCTCATACAAATCTCCATAAATTCCCCAAGTGTTGCCCTATAGCTTTAGCATCAACTCTGAGTGGCTCTAAATCAGTAAAGAAGACCTGAGTCTTGCCAACTTACTTGCAGATTGGGGCATATATGATAATCCTGAAGGATTTGGCTCAAAGAGATCTCAGCCTAATGTAACTTCTGAGCAAGGGTCAGATAGGGATGCTGATTTGGATGATGCAGGCCAGCACAATTTTGACTATAAGGATGAATAAAACAACTTTCTTGAATGACATACATGACTTAGACTTGGACCACATCAGGAAAAACATTTCTCAGATAATTCTAGAAATAGCATACAATTCACAGAAAATACTAATATTTTGGTATTTTGATAAGAACTTTCAATAATTGTGTGATGAATCAAGGTTATGTCTACAGTGGTCAAGTAAGACATGGTGTCAATAATATAATATTATCTGTATTTCTGAGAAATATCAACAAATGGTATATTTTGTTGATACTCAGGTGTACTGTAAGTGTACAAAAAAGCGGACCAAAGTGTAGTAAAAGTGTAGTAGTTAAGTGTACAAAAAAGCGGACTAAAGTGTAGTAAAAGTGTAGTGCTAAAGTGTACAAAAAAACATACTAAAAGTGTAGCATAAGTGTAGCCATTAAGACTTAGTCAGATTTGTGGTATGCTGTCTAATTTGAGTAATATATTTTCCCATCGCCACAGTTTGGCTATATGGCAATGTTTGTATGGTGATATTTTTGTTATTTGGTCCCACAAACATATTTAAACCCAGTCTCTCTCAGATTTTTTCCAGCTTCTTTCTTCCCTTTCTTTATCATAACTGTTCCATACTTTCTGCTACACTTTTTTACTACACTGTTTACTACACTTTTTGACTACACTTTATATTCATTGTTTCTCTTTATTATCTTCCTCTATCTACACTTTTTACTACGCTTTTTTGACTACATTTCACTACACTTTTTACTACACTTTTTAAATACACTTTATATTCATGGTTTCTCTTTATTATCTCCTTCTATCTACACTTTTTACTATGCTTTTTGACTACACTTTACTACACTTTTCTTTCATTACACTTTCTTATTATACTCTTATTAGTTAGTCAATTTCATTAATTCTTTTACTGACTTATGTGCACTTTTTTCAGGCTTATGTAATCAAGGCCTTATCCAATGGTGAGTTTATCCATATTTCTCATGTTCTTTCATTGACTTAGATGATCTATTAGATGTTATATTTTATTTGTAATAGTTGACCAATGTAAAAATTTTGCCTTATTTAGATATCATCTGAGCTAGTGTAATAATATTATATGTAGCCCTCATTTTGTGTAGTTAATATATCAATATAATATTTTACTTAATCATTGACATTATATGAGTGAATATACTATATATTATTCACTTATTCATGTGGAAAAGCAACTTATAGCTCATATTTATCAATCAATTACATCAATCTTTCAGAGAATAATATCAGAATACATACAAATATTCATGAATTATACATGAATTGTCTCAAAATACCTAGGAAATATATAAAATTCACCCAATTCTAGGGGGGTACTACTTAGTCTGATACAATTGCAAGTAATTTAAGAAATGCTTGGATTTCAAAGAATTTGTAAGTATTTTCTATACAACTGATCCAATTATGATGAATTATCCAGGGGAGGTTTTTCCTGATGCAGTACTAGTATCCACAGACGCATCAACTCGCAGCCAAAAATGCGGATGTAGAGAAGCAACGCGAGCTTGAGTGTCAATTGGAGGTAGCATGTCGTCGAGAAGCACTGGCATGTTATGCACTCAGATACTACAGTATTTGTATAACATTCATCAGTACAATTGTGATTATGTACAATACATGAAAAGCATGCTTGATCCAATGAAGTTGTGATCCACATGGGTGGATTCATTGTCTCTATAGTTCCACACGCAATCTGACAACTAGTAAAATCAAATGGGAACACTGCAGGAGGTGCTTGAACATCGTTTGAATCCTAGTATTTGCCAAGCTCAAAGTAGTGAACATCAACTCAGGACTATGAAACTATGAGATAGATACTATGAGCAAAATATCAGACGTACAATTCATTCCATATGTCATCATCAACTGGAATCAGATCAACCTCAACCATCCACTGAAACTTGGCAAGAAGACAGGATCCTGCTGTAATACCATCTTGTACATGAGTGAACAAATTTACCACTTCACCATAGATCGCCTTTTCACTAAGCATGACTTTGACAAGCAATGAGCCTGCAGTGCCATGAAGAGAATGCAACAGCCTGAGTGGTGTGATCCAGCAACCATCAAGTATAGCATATTCAAAGAATTAGCTGAAATTGTTGAGTGGTCAGGAACTGGAAGGTGGGTTGGCATGGAGATCAAGATAAATACATCCAGGCCATTTGGAGTTATAATGCCACATGAGCTGCACAGACAACATTGGAGAGTCACTTTGGAGTGAGAATATATTAGGGTGACATAGTGGAAAATAAACAGGATGTATGTGCAGCATCTTGAATGGTTCCAACTGCTGGATGATCTGATGTCACCAAGTAGCTGGTAAAAATGGCTTAGACTGCTGAGGGAATGACAGAATGTCTTAGATCAAATGGGCATGCAACCTATAGTGACAATCAACCTGGGATAGTGGACATGATTGTCTTTCAGGGATGTTAGATTGTACTGTACAATGATAACACAGTTCTCCAACTCTAGATCACTCTAATAGAGTAGATTTTAATAATGTCAACATGCTGTAAGACCTGGTCAACTGGATTTGACTCATTGAGATCTTGTTCACAAGGTGACCTGGGCTACATCAGAGAAAACCGAATTGTCCATGCTTTCTAAGTTAGTAATCCCCAACTGCTTGCAGTCAGGCAACAGCAAGCTGGATCTAATGAATAAACAGGTAATTTAGAGACTGCAAATGACAGCAATGGCCCAAAACATCCTCCTCATAACCTTCCAGTCAATAAAGAATATGCAGAGCCATGATGGCTTCAACAGTTCTTGCATCGTGATGTTGCTCCCATCAACTCATTCTCTCCTTCAAGGATCCTGTTCAACAACAACACAATTGAGTACATAAATGGAGCAATGATCACTAGTATCATTTTCAAGGATTAATTATCTAAGACTCTGGGTCAGTACATATTGATTGTAGTGTTGAGGTTGGTAGCTACAGAACCCATTAGATATATAGCCAGTCTGGTATGGACATCTAATTGACTTCTATATTACTCATTCACCTACTTTGTAGTTGTGGAAGAATCTTGATAACTGGCAATCTGTGCTGAGGAAGAAGGCCTATGCTTTTATCATGTAAAACATTGTTGCATGTGATATATGGAAAATTATCAATCCAACAATGCGATAAACAAATTTTGTTGTAGTTTACACTAACCTAATCTGCCTTCGATTTATTAAACAAGGAGTATATCCTACTCTATCATCTATCAGGCAAGACTCTACTCTACTTTAGTAATTGTCATCCAAATGTTTACCTCCTAATTACTGGAAAAAGAGTGGCCACTCATTATCCTTGTCCTATCAGATTACTCTGTCCATACTGAGCTAGGAGAAATTTGTTAGTTTTACTGTTCTCTCTATCACTAGATACATTGAATCACTAGTGACCTTTGAAACAACCAAACCTTAACAGGCTTAAGTTATTTGCTGAAGGACAGTGAAAGCGAGTCAAGGGCACTAGAGGTTTGGGAAAACTCCAGAGAGGACAAGACTGGGTCCTTCTGGGAGCTGGGAGGG
>JBBPMZ010000493.1:0-13191 GCA_038090575.1 Tylopilus cf. pernanus | reverse complement strand
CCTTCTTGCGTTTTTTAGGTTTTGGCACAGGGGGCTGCCCATCGTCTTCTGCTGCAGGTTTGACGACAACTGGGTCAGAGTCTGGTTTGTTTTTACCAGCCAGAGTTCTAACAGGCGGCACGTCATCATCGTCCTCGTAGATCACCTTTCTCTTGTGATTTGTTTTATGGGGAACATCGATGAGCGTTTGATCATTGTCTGTGCGCACGCATAAAGTGACCAGGGAGGTTGGGCGAGAACACAAGACGTACCAGATGCAAGTACCTCTACAACCGCCTTTCCGGGATTTGGATTTGCTTTGGTTTTCTGTCTCGGCGCTTCATGCGAGGTGGCCGTAGTATTACGCCGTTTACTCTTTGCTTTCGATGTGGCCTTGGCCTTGGTACTGGGTTCCCCCGTGACGATTTCTGGAGCTGTGAAGGAGCTCGACAGGATTAGACAATAGGAAGGAAGAACAAACCTGGCACTTTCTTTTGAGCCTTTGGTGGTTTGCCACGGCGTTTCGGAGCAGGTTTCGTGGTTGGGCCTGATGAATGGTATACGAATTAAGTTGTGAGTTGGTGCAAGAATGCGTGGGCTTACCTTCTGGTTCAACATGATTTGCTTTCCGCTTCCGCGGCGCCTGACCCTTCGATTTGGTGCCCCCTATACGCGCTCTCAGAGTTCGAAAACAGATCAGGGAACGTAGGGACAAACCAGCTACGGGTTGAGTTTTCTCGGAGACGTTTATTGCCGCTTTCCGTGTGGGTGAGGTCTCACGTTTCTTACGGGGCGAAGAGCGCCTTGCGGCCACAGCCTTTGGACGGGGTTTTGAGGGTGATTCCCCGGACACAGTACGCGCAAGAAGGAGATCAAGCAGTGGGTTCGAGTTGGATGGTACAAATGCGCTATTCAAGTTGTGCTCACGTCAATGTACATAGGTTACGATGAACAAAGTAGAGCACCAACCCTCCGCGATCACGAAAACGAGTCTGTTGTCGCTTTAGACGTTGAGCTTTGCTTTCCTCTGCGGAGACACCAAGCTTGGCTTGCTGCTCGGCCACAGCGGAGGGGAGCATGGTCGCGTCAGTCGCAAGAAAGTGTTGCGCGAGATCCCACATCACGTCACATGATCATGTTATTCAGTCATGTGACTAACACGTGATACTCGTGTCAGTCATAGCTTTGGAGCCACAATATAGACCATAAGAATAACGCCACACACAAGTCAAGGTACCTAGTACTACTAGTAACAGTTGTCGCACCGTCGTAGCGGGGATTCACAGGAATTAACCCGTTCAAGCCATCAGAATTCGAGTCACCATGATTATGCTGACGCGCTACTGGGACTAGCTCAGGAGCGCTGCTTTTGCCTCCATCGTTTGGTTTGTCCATGGCGGTGTTGTGTTGGCACAAAGTAAATGAATAGACTGGCCGCAGTACGAGCCAACAGAATGTGGCTGGCTTCCCCGGTGCTCACCTGTGCATTTTTTGGGCGCAACTAATGTCCTAGCCAAATAGCATTCTGACGCTTCCGCTGTAACAAACAGGCGACCTTGAGCTTGGTATCTCCGCTGTGCGCGAGGCCTACGCAACAGCGAGAATCCGAGAGGAGATAGCTTATGATATAATCACCCGGGAACAAATCACCACCCACAAAACGGATAAATTTTGCAACGAAAGTGAAAGATCACACTGGCGATAGAGATGATATCAGCAGAAGCTATCTGTTTCAGGTCTCCTTAGGAATGGGGATAGATATCACGATAGATTTCTATTAGGAAACACTAGTGTAAATATCACGAAAGATAGACAGGAGAGAAGCAACTTGCCGAGGAAGGGTTAGGATGATTCAGTCTATGCAGGGAGATGGGATGCTCGGTTAAAACTTGGAAAGGATGTTGCGAACGTACGATGGGCGCTGCGGCTTCGAGTACGGTTTGCGTATTCACCCTGTTGACTCGATCCATAACAACTCTTTCGAACAAGAGTCAAGCTGACGAGGTTCTTCGAGTCTGTAGGGAAATGGAATCTTGAATAATGCAGGAGGGTCTTACATACACGGATTATCCTTGTAGGCGCCACGCACCCTTCGATTCAGTCCTAAGGGAATTCGCATTGCGGTACACATGGCAGGGTTGAAACTTGGGCCAGATAACGGACAAATAAACCGAACCTACAATAGCATCAAAGATAACGGATTATGCTGCTGCAAAGAGTCGATATCATTTCCAGAGGTAAATTGGGGCGCCAAGTCTGCAGACTTGAAGTAACCATTCGCAACAATCACAACTCCTGGCTTGCTGGGAGGTTTCGTCTGTTTGCAGCGATTCGCAGCCGAATATGACCAATTTCCCCGGAGAGCGACTTCTATGCATTCTAATTATTGCATTGTATCATGTCTGCATAACATGAATCGTGCTATACGACACCAGAAGCAGCGGGCCGAACAGCCTCCTCGTCTCTGCCTATCATCGCACACGTTCAGCGACGCAACCACATACGGCGAGAGTGATACGCACCCTCCAAAAACTTTTGCAAAAACGTGCGCTGTGGCCTCTGCTCCACATTAAGAAGAATACCCATCACATGGTCTGTCTGTTTCCAGCAATTGAGGGCCTCTTGGAGGTCCAAACGACCCTTGTGAATGAGGAGCTCGATCGCACGTGGATCTGTCACATGTCGGTTTGCTTCGAATTTTTGACGAATACAGTGCCGGACGTAGGAAGGTGTGACGGGGATGGCATACAGGGTAACAATTTCTGGTGCCTGTGTGCATTCAGGACTGTCAGCCAGTACCTCATATATGGGTGAACATACGGCTCACAGCGCGGACCCAGCCTCTGTAAAGATCGATAACGCGTCTACGAGCCTCTTCCGGGCTGCTCGACGTGCGCGAAACCTGCGCGAGACGGGAGGGTATCGTCGTCATCGTGGTTCAAGTTGTCTTGAGCAAGACTTCGGGAGGATTCGACAATGTCGAGCTGATTAGTCAGCAACTGATCGCACTGCCTGATTTGGTAAAGTGACTAGGCTTTATCTATTGCCACTGTAGCGACGCTGTCTTTGTACTCTTTATCTCACTCGTTCAGCATGGTCAGAGGCCCAGGCAAGTGTATCCCCGTGTATCCTTACTTATTTACATTAAAACCACGTTTTACAGGAAAGTTCAAGACGAAACGCGGTGGTGGTAGAAGCTTTAGGTGAGTGCGCACGTCGCCAACACCAAATGTGATCGGATCGTGGTGATGGCATAAATGGTACCCAGCCGTGATTTGGAAGTTGGTCGTGATGGGGTAGCAGTGTCGAAATCGTAAGCTTCCTTCCGTCATACTTCTCCAGTTCATTATCTGGGTGCATTAGGTCCCGTCGTAAGAACGCTGAGCAAGACGATGGTGACGGTGACGACGACGACGATGAAGAAGAGGAAGAGGAAGAAAGCGAAGAGGAGGAGGAGGAAGAAGAAGAAGAAGAGGCAACTGGCCCAAGCGCCCCTGCACAGCAAGAACTGACGCGCACCGAACGACGCGAGCTCAAGAACTTGAAGAAACAAGCAGCCCAGAAACAAACGATTGACGAAGAAGACGAGGACGCCGATCTTATCAATCCAAATCATGTTGCGAAGAAGCTTACGATCTCAGACTTGGGCTCAAAGGATCTAACTCGAAAGGAAAGGTAATCCTGGTGTTCTGCTCACGCGGTTATTTTGCATATTAATACAATCGCGTATTCAGGGAAGCCAAGGAGAAGCAGGAAGCCAAAGAACGTTACTGGAAGGTAGGTGTGCACTCTTGTCGATTCGACGTTTGTCTCATCCCTCGGTTAGCTGCATCGTGCTGGAAAGACGGATGAAGCCAAGTCAGATCTCGCGCGTTTAAGGAAGATTAAGGAGGAACGCGAGGCTGCGCAGGCCAAGCGAGAGGCGGAGGCGGAAGGTCTGTATCATAGCGTCCGGTACCTGTCCCCAAACTGACGAAGCTTTGTTCACTCTAGCCAAAGCTGCAGAGATAGAGGCCAAGAAGGCAGCCATGAGTGGGAAGCGTATCTAGTCCTATCCTAGGATTGTTGTATGACTCATTACCATCGCACTGCACTTATTTTCTCTGGTTATACTGGCAGCGAGAGATCCGGCTATGCAGACAATGCATGAGTGAATACTGGGATTAATCACTCAAGGGTACCGAGACTTTCGAATAAACATCATGCGCCGTGATTGTTTCAACAGCATATAACTTGCACAAGCTCATGGTAACCGCGGAGAGTGAAATTGGAGGTGCAACATTCTCCAGCCTGAGCAGTTCTTTGACTTTGACAGGTAACCTGGAGCCTCTGCAGAAACTTCACCTCGTCGTATTCTGTCGACCTGATCTCTGCCGTCCCAGTCCCCTCGTCTGCCAGTGCAGTTCCGTCCCTGCGCCCCTCGTCTATCTCTGCGTCTGCCGCCGCCGGCCTTTTTCCTGCTACCCCCGCGACCGCAGCCATGACCGCTATCCCAGCCCCCCCGGCTCCCAGCGCGGTCCTATCCCCAGGACCCTCATTCGTCTCCCCATCTGCTGCCGCCGTTGCCAGTGCTGCCGCTGTCAGTCCTCTCGCCTCTGCCTCCGTTTCTGGCCCCGGGTTCATCTCTTTGAACGACGACTACCCCCTACCAGGTCCTCGGCCTCACCTTAAACAGCGCGACAAAGAGGCCGGCCGTCTCTTCCTCACAACAGGTATACTCCCCACTGGACCAACGCACCACGACACCTGTGTCCCGGCGGCAGTTCGATATTGACGCAATTAGCCGAGGAGTCTGACTCAGACCAAGCGGCGGCCAACCTTCTCTCGCATCTGTCTTTAAAAATAAAAACCCTGACCCCCGACATCAGCTCCGAGGACTCGGAAAATTGCAAATGGGTTTCAAGCACCTCACAAACTTCGTTGTCGGGACCGGCTCAAAAACATGTGCGCTCATTGACACGTGGTGGCTGTGGCCGTCAGGCCAATAACGGTACTCGGACCACTACTGCCTTTGGACCTGAAGACGCACGCTTGGAAAAATTGGGTGAGATAGTCAGTTCTGTGCAGTCCCTCATGACGGTTTACAGTCAAGACATCAATGATCGCATGCTCGATCGTGAGGCCAAGAAGCGATTCCACGAGGAGAAGCTCCTGAATGCTCGTGAGCAACGCGACCATGAACTGCGCTGCCTCAAGCTTGAGGGAGAAATGAGGCTTCGTATACTTGAGCAAGAGCAAAGGGTGCGGCGACTCGAGGTGGAGGCAAAGGCCCGTCAGCTGGAACATGTGCGTGCGCTCCTGCAAAACGAGCTTCAAAAGCTGCAACTCCAAGTTGAGTTGCAGCGTCTGAAATTACAGGAGGAAACTCTTAGGAGGGGCCAGAGTTCTTAGTGTCATGACCATGAATAGCTAGTTGTCTTTGTAATTGCCATAGTACACCATGAACAAAAGTTGATTCCTGCTTAGTTAAGTTGTTGAAGTGCTGCCTAAGTCTGATTATCGGGTATTGTCATATGGTGACGGCGGAGAGTGAAATTGGAAGTTGCAACATTCCTATAGATGCGTAAAGGGGTGAACAGGTTCCGACTGTGATGCACCCTCGCAATCCATACGCAAGTCCTCCAGATTTTTTAGGACTCGCAAGACGTTATCCACCGCTTCGACCACAGTATGTTCTTACCTTTGCATGAGCGTCCACTTCGTGATTATGACTGGAGCGTGTTCTTGACGCACACAGGACCTACCATCGATTTCAGGAGTGTCCTTGCACAAAGGTCAGGAAAAATCATTCGCTTGAGAACTTGCATCCAGTACTTAGTGAGTAAAAGACGATTAACAGAGGCATTACTTTATCTAGACTTTAACACCAGCCTCACGCTTCCTGACAATCGACTGTGCCCACCCGTAAGCTCTCGTTTTTGAGTGATTATGCGACGTTCATGGGGTGCCTTCTCGTAGGTACCGAACCGGTATGCCCTTTATCTTATTTCGCGTAAACGGATGGTTCACATTCCCAAGGTTAAATTATCTGCTCTGGATCCAAGACATCGTGAAGACGACCACTCCTGGCGACAAGCTTGTTCGGGGAATTGATGTGTGAGCTTTTAACGGGTTCACATATCATCAAAGCTTGACCTTCTCACCCTTGTGCAGTGGAACAGGAGCATCAGCTATATACCCACTGCTGGCATGCCGTTTGGAACCAAAGTGGTCCTTTATAGCCACAGGTTTGTCTTTTGTGATGTTGTTATCACGAGCCGGAGTCCACTTTACTTTCAGATATCGATAAGGACTCGCTCGCCTCAGCTCGACAAAATGTCGAGCGCAATGACCTCTCCGATAGAATCCACGTAGTAGACATGTCTTCCAGCGAGTCACTCTTGCAGCCGTTAGAAGGTGTCCCCTCCGCACTGTTGCGTTTTCGCCATGGAAATAGAGATATCTTGGACTGAAAATGATTCAGGTTTCACTTTTCAATGTGCAATCCACCTTTCTACGCTAGTATGGAGGAAGTCACCGAATCCACAGAGGCAAAGGATTGTGGACCAAACGCAGTGAGTGTTCCGGTAATATCTCGAGAATTCATATCAACCTTCTGGCTTGAGGTATGTACTGGTAGTGAAAACGAAATGGTGACACCCGGAGGCGAAACTTCATTTGTCTCGCAAATGTTCGCAGAAAGTTTTCATCATAGACTGCGGTGCAGGCCAGTTGTTTTTATATTGCTAGACCATCGAGATCTGATGCTCAGTAAAGATGGTATACGTCGATGCTTGGGAAAATGTCGTCTCTACCACTGCTAGTGGGCCTTTTGCGCGAACACCAAGTATGTTGCATGTTTTCGTTCATCATGCGCGGCTAACCCTGCATCAAATTCAGGTCGATAATTATGCTATCACAGAATTTGTTCAGGGGCAAACTCGGCGATGGGCGATCGCCTGGAGTTTTGACACAATTCGCCTTCCAGATGTACGTGGGTGTCCAGTCCCAAATTACCTCTAACAAGTGTCATATCAGTCCTTGGCACGCATCGCGAACCCAACGCTTCAGAGCATCATGCCGCCACGCACGACTCTATACCAACATGTCCCGAACTTGCGGTCGGTCGAAGCCCTCTACCACAGCCTTCTTCAGACCCTCGGAAGAATCGAAGGCGTCAACGTCACAATAGAGCCCACCGAGTCACCCAACGCGCCCTCGGTCCTCGTAAGGGCGACAGACATTACTTGGACGCGCTCAGCGAGAAGGAAGAAGATGGCGCGCCCCTCGCTTCAAAAGGCTGCCCCAGAATCGAGCATCTTGCACTGTCGGATCACCTGCGTACACGACCCCCATCCCATTGGCGAGAAGCAGCCCGTCAAAGGCTTGTACCTCGCGTATCAGTGGGTATGTGGCAACGACAGGAATATGCTGGAGAGCTTGGCGAGTCACGTTAATCGCAAAGTCGCCGCCACGGAAGCAGGGCCCTAGGGCGACTTCAGTCTCGCTGTCTACTCGAACGCATACCATGTTAATAGTTCCCCTTCGACCTCCTTTAACTTGAATCGCTGCCAATCACCTCAACAGTGCCAGTGGTGGCCGACTTTGTAAGATAGTGAACCATTCGTATCCAACACGACGATCCAAACAACGATCCAATTACAACACGGTATTTACGCGTCCCAATACTAATAGCAATGCATAGTAATATACAGTGAATATACTATAGAATGACAGGCTCGCAGGGCACTTTCAATGTAGTAACATACTATGAGTGGCGGTAGAAACCTCCGACAGTGTCAAAAGTCTTCGTCTAACGAGCTACAGAAACACCACCGAACATCAGCCAGTTCCGAGGACGCACACTCACAACAGAGATACTCACAACTTGAAGGTTCTGCGAGAAGCACTCCCACCAGCCGACGGGTTCTTGTAATTCACGTGGGCCATGGCATAGTCCGACATGCGCTTCTCAAAAAAGTTGGTCTTGCCTTGCAGCGAGATCATGTCCATAAAGTCAAACGGATTCTCAGCGTTGTATGCCTTGGGATTACCAAGGGATACGAGCAAGCGGTCGGCGACGAACTCAATGTATTGACACATAGCCTGGGCATTCATGCCGATGAGTGCGACCGGGAGCGCGTCTGGGGCATGTTATGAGCATGTATGTACCCTGCAGAAGATCGAACACGCACCCGTTAGAAACTCTTGCTCGATTTTGACAGCTTCCGTGATAATACGCTCGATGACGTCAGGATGTGGTCGGCGCCTGAGATGGCTGAACAGCAAACAAGCAAAGTCGGTGTGCATCCCTTCGTCTCGACTGATGAGCTCGTTGGAAAAGGTAAGACCCGGCATGAGGCCACGCTTCTTCAGCCAGAAAATGGAGGCAAACGATCCGGAGAAGAAGATACCTTCCACGGCCGCAAATGCGACCAGGCGCTCGGAGAATGTGGAGTCCCTGTCGGAAATCCATCTGAGCGTCCAGTCTGCCTTGCGTTTGATACACGGAATCGTGTCTATCGCGTCAAATAGATACTGGCGCTCGTCCGGATCCTTGATGTACGTGTCGATGAGAAGAGAATAGGTTTCGGAATGGATGTTCTTCATCATGATTTGAAACCCATAGAACGAACGTGCTTCCGCGATTTGCACCTCGTTTGAGAAACGCTCGACCAGGTTTTCGTTCACGATGCCGTCCGATGCTGCAAAGAAGGCAAGCACGTGAGAGATGAACCGACGTTCGTTGGCAGTAAGACGGTGGGTCCAGTCACGGATATCATTTTTGAGATCTATCTCCTCGGCAGTCCAGAAACATGCTTGCGATTTTTTGTACATTTGCCAAATCTAAGCTGGAGTCGATCACAAATACGGACGCAAAGTAATCACATGCGTACTTCGCGATATTGTATCGGAAACAGCACGAACCGGTGCTTGGTCGGTTTCAATAGCGGCTCTTCGCCTGCTCCGAGGCGTAAACAATGGTACATGCGTGAAAGTCAGAGGGGCCTACATTCAGGGAGATCCACATCGCCGACAAATCTATCGCGAAGAGCATGGTCTCTTCCAAATCCGTTCAGGGATTTAGGAGGTGATGAGAATACATTTGAATCATCGCGCGCATCACGATCCGACTCAGGTGAAGCGAGCGACAAAGTCGCTACCTCTTTTACCACTTGAGAAAGAATGCCAGTGAGATCAAGCAAAACTCTGTCCGGATATTATTACCTGCCTCAATGTTGGAGAGCGCGTCACCACGGGCTCGGGTCATGAACGATGTGAAAGAATGTAACTGTTCAGAGTGGCTGAGCCGGGCTTACAACTTGAATATATGATAAAGCTGTCAGCTGGATGACTCGGGGGAAGCGGGACCGGGCGCGGTTAGGGTCTTGGCAGCTGTGGCTGTGCCCCATTATGAATCACGATCTCAAATTGCAAAAAATGCTCAGGTGAAGTTGAGGCTAGAGTGAAGGTTGCCCACAGCCGAAAGCCTTTGTATAAACGAAATATTCTACTATGATCATACATATTTTTCCTCCTACGTTCACGTATTGTTACCTATCGTGCAGATGGAGGCAGGTACCTCTTTGTTCAGGACTCGGACATGTCAATAAACGGTGGTTCAAGCAATTATAAAGGCGAGAACGGATAAAATACAACTGCGAGTATGATGATGACGAAAGGAATGATTAAAAAAAGTTAAGCTTCGCACAGTCGGATGAAATGCCAATGACCTCTGTAAGGGACGAGCCCAAACGGAGCCACCATAGCAAAAGGCAGATGGCGACTACAGAGAAATGATAAAGCAAGCTCAGCTGGTATGTCGTTTGGCAGAGGTTCCGTCGTTGTGGGGATGTTTATAACCGTCTTGGTTAGTTTTCAGATTTAGACGACATGACAGCAGGAATTTGCCATAACATTCGCTCCTAATAAGCCAAGTTATCGCAAAGCACCCTTTCCAGAACAAAACCACTAACCAGTCTGAAATTTTTCTCAAGATTCCTGTTAGCAACAGGTTTTTGGAAGGGTTACCAGTTATCATTTGTGTGTGAGCAAAGGATACGGACAAGAAAACGGAGCCGGTATCAGGGTTTGCGGCTGATTAAGATTACCTAGTAATAAAACAAGGGTTACAGGAGAAACCACCCTAAAAGTATTAGAAAGAAAGTGCGCCATGCCCGGACTCTGTCCGAGCTGGAGAATGCCTGCTACGTGGACTATAGTCAGACACTCGTGGTACAATCATAATATAGCGTCATACTGTCATGCACACTCGCAAGAGGTGCAATTAAAAGAAGGGTTCATCTCTCCGCTGTGTGCATAAACGGGGCCTTTCACTGCAATCGTACGGACCTTCGCTTCCGCTTGCGTAGCGTTACCTGGGGTGCTGACGGAGGTGCAGGTGGAAGACTCGGGGGTTGGGTGAAGTACTTCGTTCGAGAAATAAAGTTCAGGATAGTGGTGGAAACGTAGTTCCCAAACAGCCCGACGGTGGCCCCGAAGATGCATGCAGCCATGCAAAAGATGTAGACCGGATAGAATGCGATTGCAAGCGTTCGGATGATCGAAAAGGGAGTGAACAGCACGAGGTCGAGTAAGATCTTCATAACGATGGTGAGGGGTGACAGCAACACGGAAAGGATGGACCAGATGATGCGTAAGGGGTATACCATGGCGAAGAGAACACGGACGCCAAGGCCGAATAAGAAAGTCAGCCCAGCTAAAACTGACTGTAGTAAGGGGAGAAGCATGACGATTGGAGGGGGTTCCGCCATCGTAGGGACACTTTCAGCTGTCTTGGTGATAGTTGCAGATTCGGATGACATGATGGCGGGAGCCTAGGCTACAGTACTCGACGTCATCGCAGAGCGCCCTTGGCAGAATGAAGGCACTAACCAATCTGAAGATCTTTCAAAGACACAACCACAGACCTCTCGAGATATTGGATGTGAGGTTGACGCTGGTTGGTATACCTGAGTCTTGTATGTATGTATACGTTCAAACCAGCAGCCATCACGTGCACTGCGACCACAAACACCATGCCACTCTGATTTCATTTAGCAACTACAGAAATTTGTGCTGTTCTCACAGCAAGGAATGTGAGACCAGGGTTCACGGTACCAAGTCTCACGGAAGCAGTTGGGCAGTCGCTAAGCTAGGAAGTGCGCACTGAGTAAGCCTGCATGAGGCGCAGACTCATGTAGACACAGAGACCGACACGATAGTCTCGCGCGTCGGGTAGTCATATTCCCAATGCCCCAAAACCAATTTCGCATCTGCCTATCCGGGCCTCGAGAATGTACATCCTCACTGCTTACGTGTTTTAAATGAAAGCTCGGTAGAAGGATGAAATGGTGATATATTCCGCCCTCGCAAAAGCCAACGAGGAATCTAATCTCTGAAACCGTCATTGATTGTAAATTTACATGCGGGGGGATGCTTACCTCTAATGTAACGACATCTACTTCAGCTTGGAGAATAGTTTTGGTCCTGCACAAGCCTACAAAGGATGTTAATGGTCAAATACATGACAGACGGGGGATGACACACATCAACACAGTGCATCATGCTGCACGTGCGGGTCAATAATGCATCATTCGTAAATTGCGAAACACGTACTGGACTGAGATCCATCGAAAAGACATGATTAGAGTAATGTCAATCTGGTTCCCATAAAAAGGTGAAAGGAGACACACATCTAGGAAAGTAGCCGTCAGCTAACGACACATAGAAGATGCCTGGTCGACTCACAATTCTTCCACGCAGTCCTCGCCCTTGTAACCTTGGCCTGCCGAAACCTTCTCTTGACAATGTTCAAAGTGCCGCGTCAGTGGTGCGCATTTGACCGAAGCTTTGCACTCGTCACGGATTTCAGGATGTAACTGACGGAGAACATATGAGAAAGCCTAGGGAAAGAGCTGTGTGGGTTGCACTGACATCTTCCGGTTCCTCAGCATTTTCTTCGGTGTGTTCGTCGGCCTCATCGGGCTGCGTAGACACCGCGACTTCCTCCTCCGTGTCAGCGTGGAGGACGTTCAGGAATGACGAAAAAAAAGTTGAAAGGCTCATTGACGCGACTTGCGGAGGTAAGTAACTTGGTCTTTGCTTTCGCGAGTTTACGGGTTCTACATTTAGAGCGCCGCTTAAAATAAATTGACATTTGCCGATCGCTTTGCCAACACGTCTTATCACTATTGATTCACTAAAAGCCATGCATAATGTCTTGTTAATCCCAGAGCTTCGCAGCTATATCTTTGATTATCTGGCGAACGATGCAGAAAGCCGGACAAGACCTTCGATAACCCCCAAGTGCAATCAGGGGCCACTGGCAACGCTTGCGAGGACATGCCGTACCTTTTCTGAACCTGCACTCGATGCACTTTGGTGCGAGTTACCCACTCTAAGGCCATTGTTACAATGTGTGCGCGCTGGAGTATCAGACGATCTTTTTCCAGAGCATGAGGACGAATCATTAGTAAGGTAGTTTCTCCGGAGATGAGTGCGCAAAACTGAACATAGCAATTAGCTGCCGTTGAATGACGAGGAGTGGAAAGTTGTATTACGCTACACCCATCGCATCCGGCGATCGACAATCCAGTCGTTCGACGAACTCTCGATCAAGATTTTACAGGCTGTACAGTTCCGTACTGCGCTGCTACTGCCTAATCTCCGCGAACTTCATTGGTCCCACACTAATTTCGACTTGATTTATTTGGTCCTCAGTCCTTCACTTCATCTCCTCGATGTGTCGCTTGGCAGCCGTGGCAAACCCCCCGTTCTGGCATTTCTAGAGCGTTACCATGCCTTGTGCCCAAACCTCAAGTCCCTCCGATTCACCCATGCACTCGATGGTTCTTCATGGCTAGTGGCCGAAGTCTCCCGCGCCGTGTGCCGCTCCCCAAGCTTGGACTCTCTAACTTGCGATGACCTCAGTGAAGATGCCTTTCTCCACATCACCAAATCACACCGTCTCAAAAAGCTCTCTCTCTATTCACTCAGTTATTATCCAAATGATTTGAAGAGGCTTGCCAGTCATAGCACTTCCAACTGTCCTCCTTTCGAGAATTTGCGCTCTCTGCATCTTGGTCTCAAGGAACTTTCTAGCATCATCCTTTACTTGAAGGCTTGCTGCCAGCCGTTCGAAGATATCTCTGTCAGTTTCTCCGAGATTTCGTTCCCTCATGTTTTCCGTGAATTCTTTACTGCCCTCAATACACCTACACGTCGTAAATC